>CAXIVR010000001.1:118210073-118517573 GCA_964035755.1 Teleogryllus oceanicus | reverse complement strand
CTAGCGATCAGCTGTTCTGATCGGTAGTTTTCTTTTGTTTCTCTGATCAATACCGGGCAAATGCCACAGCTGTACCGTAACAAACGGGCCACGGACCGCGCGCGATCTTTCCTTCCTGATCCGTGTTCCTTCCACTCACCTCTCCATTTACACGTTTGCACTACACTACCGCACATGTCGGGAGATCCATTGGGAGCTTAGAACTGGTCTCGACTAGAGCGCTGTTCCACTGACTGAGATACTTGGATGGGGAAAACCCTCTCAATCCGGCGTTTAGGTCGGTGCTGGACCGCAAGTTGTAGAGGAGAAGGGACATCGCTACCTCTCATGAAAAACCATTCATTAAGCTAACGGGACTAATGACCATACCAGCTGAATATCCAGAATCACGAAATAATTATTAAATCAATCCGCCTGGCCGTCTGCGGTCAACTTTAGTTCTGAAACCGTTCAAACGATTTTATCAAAACTTATTAGAGTAGAATTACTGTGGCCGAACTCGAGGTTTTGTGAATTTGTAATGATTATTTTGAATTTGCGAAGTACTTTAGGAGACACTAAATTAAACTTTAAGCAACATTTTCAAAAATTACTCCAAATCTTTTGATTATATTTTTTCAGATAGAGAAAAAATATCCTATTTTCGTTAAAATCCTTCAGAGGTTTCAAGGAAAATATGACCCTATTATTTTTACGAACGTTATTTGCTTTTTTTAGGAAAGGAAAACATGGAGCCATTTTTCTTTAAATTGTATGTCATAGTCTTCATGTTAAGTATATAAAAAATTAATCGATTCTTTTCAAATTTATGGACCGCGACATCAGCTACATCGATCGAGAACTATTCTTTTAGGTAAAAAATCCTGAATACGGTTTAGGCATTAGCGTTTATCACACACAGAGGATAATACGTTTTTTGGTATCTGAGATCCCCAAATATGTGTTTCCATGAAAATTCTGAGACAGTTTTTGCAGCATTACAATTATTCCTATACTCTGTAAATGAGACGTTTAACGATAGTTTTTATCTAAAAATGATCTCTACGCTTATTTAAATAGTGTTTATTGAATTTCATATAAATGCTTTGAAGTGTTTCAAGTTTCAGAAATTTACTGACAAACTTGAGTCTCGTTCTTTATTGCATCAAATGTGTGGGTCTTCCGTCGCTAGTCTTCTTTCAGTTGATTAAAATTGCATGATGAATAATCAAATCATCATTATATTAATTTTGAATTTCTTTGATTATTCGTTTGGAGATACGAAATACATAGTATGATTTATTGTAAGTTCTTAAACCGTAGACGAAATAGCCAATGGAATTTGGCGTCCTTGGTTTTATAGCAGTGGATAATATTATCTTTTAATGTAATATTAATATTTGAAATATTACCACGATTGTCCATTTACATAATGTTAAATACTTTCCTCTTTAGGTGTGAATATTTTCGTGGATAAGGAACTTTAAAAAGCAGAAGTAACCTGATGTTGCTGGTATTATTCATCGTTAGGTTTCACCCGGCGTGACTCCAATGACCACCCACCTGTCCCCTACTCGCTCGGCAACGATTGGCAATTGTTCTACCGCCCGACAACAATGCCTAGCTTTTCGGGGTTCCGGTAACATTCCCATGTGTAACCAAATTAGCAGAAACCTTTTGTGTTTGCAAAACCTTCCCCTTATCTTTTTTCTCGGTTAGATAAAAATGTTCTTGCAAACTTTGGGAGCAGTGGCCCTATTGGTTCGAAAGTTATTGTCGAACAAACATGCCTACCCATATTCCTCCAGTTTTATACATTAAGATTGTGTTAAAATGTTACTTCTCCAACATCTTCAAATATATTTTGTGTAATGATTAATTTCTTTTTACAAGTTTATTAATTATAAAAATGTAGGTACTATTTTGTTGGTGTTATATTTATTGTAAGTTTATTTGTATAACATTATAATAGAATTTTACTATACACGCCTGTGAAATATTTTTGTGACAGGTAACATCATACGCGTGTAATCCGAGCTAATGTGGCCTGTTCGGTGCTGCACTCGTGCGGCGCTTGCATTAAGCTGGAGCATGGCGTCACGCTTGCCCGCGTCGTTTGAATCATCATTCAGCATCACGAGTTCCATGCAACCAGCTCGCTGCGAAGCTAATACCACGCACAGCCAAGGTTAAAATTATATTTCTCGAACTCTAATATCATTATTCTTATATTTTTGTATTTATTAATTTACTTCGAGAGTTTTTTTTAAAGGTGATTGTTGGTAAAACTGATATAATTATTTCTAAGTTAAATTTGATTACAGCTTTTGAAATATTGGTAAATACAATCTATGATTTAAATGTAAATCAGCCTACTACACTGACTATAGTACATTTTTAATAAATGGTGATAATTCGAATTCCGTACCTACTGGATCGGCTGAGGTGTTTCTGGGCATCAACTGATTTCACTAGTGGACCTTTAACCGAGAGGTCCTAAGGTTGTCCTAATGGTGCAGTGGCAGGATTTTCGTCATTGTCTATATGGCTAGGTAGAATTCAGCCCCTGTCTGGACGAGAATTCTAGCAGCAAGCTGCTCTCATCGGTAGTTTTCCGCGTTTTTTCCGTTCAATACCCGGTGAATTACGGACCAGTACTCTGACAAACGGGCCACGGACCGCACGTGATCTTTGCTTTCTCTTCCATGTCCTATCTTCACCCCGTATTTACATACACTTACAAACACTACACTGCTACACATATTGGGAGACCAGTCGGGAGCTATAAGCTTGCACCGGTTGCGATGGCGGTTACTGATGGGAAATGCTTGGGATGCGCGCAAGCCAACGTGTAGGTCGGTACCGTATCTTGCAATTCAGCGGGAAAAGCCATTTCATCTCCCAGGACCAAAAATGCACTACAATTATGGGACTAATGACCTTAGCCGTTGACTCGCCCAGAAACACGCAATAATTAGTCAATCATATCTAGTGACAAAATTTGAACTTTTGCCAAATAATTCGAATATTACACACAATACTATACTTACTCACATTGAATTAACTTCGGCTTTGTTTTATGAGTGCCAAAAGTTTTATTTTAAGTTAAATATTAAGACTATCTCGTAGTATACGATATGGGAAACTGCCCAGTATATCACAGCTATGGTAACAATAAATCAGATATGACGGTAAAATGAATTTTATCAGATTAATTGTAATAATACATGTGAACAAACAGTTAATGTTTTGATGTAGGATAGACACATTGTATGTGTTAGTATAGTGTGTGAGAAGTAGCTGTCATGCCGTATATACGTTATTATTTCTCGCTTTGGAATGAAAAAAACAACAACACAAAATTAGCCAATAATCGATAAACGTGTACATTTGAAACCAATTAGAAGATTATCCAGATTGTATATTAGTAGATGACAAATTATTTTGTTTCATTCTCCCTGAACATTTTTTTTTATTTTTACACGACTTTGTAATACCGCATGTATTTGCCTTTTGGTACTTGCACATCGACAATGCCAATAGTCGTGAGTGTCTGACACTGAATGTGTCGCAATGTGTAATTTCACTTTTGACGTACAACAGTTCAATCATGAGTTTACTCGTGTATTGTTTCAGTTTTATTGAATATTAAAACAATAAATTAAATCCCTACAGGTATGGATAATAAGTGATAACTGTGCAGTGTGTTTTTGGAAAGGAAATTCTGTGCAGATATGTCCGATAGAATAGCTTATTTTGGCAACAGCATTCAACCTTACCCGATGTAATCTCGCAAATTCAATCTACGTGACCCATCAGGCAAGTTACGTTTGTCGTGACAAAATGATCTACCAACGTGTAAGCATGGAGACATGTAGTCAAACCTACTCCAATTAAAATCGAAATAAAACTGCATTTTGCTCTTTGAACTTGTGTTACTATGAGGCTGATTGACATAATGTTTCAGACAAAATACAATAAAATTGAAAATCGTCTTCTGATATGAATGAAATACTATTAGTCAAATTTAGCCGTACTAGCGTACACGTGGGAGAACGTTTGCATATACCCACCCCCTTCCCTATTTTTCCCATTTCCATATTAAGTTTCTAAGATATATTTTTCTTCCAGATCCTCTTATCCTCCGCCACTTGTTCAATACGTCTCCTTGTAATGGATAACAATACAATACACACTTGTGAATACAAACTATTCTTATTTAACTTTAATACCGAGCAGAGAGGTACACTATTCAATCGCATAGAATATTAAGTAATTAGTTTAATTTTACATTCAGTTGCAGATTATGCACATCTCTGAGTAGGTGGGGTAATATAAGGAAGCGCCGGACCAACAAAAATGTAATAGAATGTTTGAGAAGATCTCATCCTGTAGATTATCGGTGTGATAAATATTTCTTTGAGACTTTGGTCTCAAACTTTTAGTTTTTAAGGCCTTAGAACGTTGTGCTTAGAACCTATTTAACGATATAGATTTTTTAAAAATCCATCCGAGTACTGCGGGTTGCATTTGACAAGAATATTTAGATGCCTTTTTTTAAAAAAACAAATCCTTCATACTTTTAAAATCTAAGTGCAATTCGTCACGTCTCCGTGAAATTCTCTTTCTTTAGAGACCTCATTTATAAAGATTTGTTGGGTGTGAGAGGCGCAAAAAATATCTCTACTACCGAAATAATACAGGAGACGATAATGAAATAAATACGTGGGTAGATGTTATTTATAATATCTTATTTGCATAATGCACTTTATTTTGCAAAATTTGACTCGTACATTCACCCACATACGTCGTCGTTTCACCTCCCGGCATTACAAGCATTACTCGTGAATGAGTACGGACATCCAGAATAGAGCGGATTCCCAAATGGAAGTTTATTCAATGCAAGCGCTCTGAATGGATCTCCGCTGTGATCTGCCGCCCGCTGGAAGCGTTCAATACGTTTTCATGCACGCGCACACATTCGCTTCTGTGTTCTCTGGCGAACAGGTCCTTCTTTCCCGAACACACGTCGCCAATTTGATTGACACTGTATAGGGGCTCGAGTTACTGTCATATCCTAACGATCGGCGGTAATTGGATGAAAATAGGCAACAGGCGAACGGACGTGGAGGGGAGTGCGCACGACAGCAGAGACACGAAACTAAGAGCTGGCGGCGGCGGCGGCGGCGGCAGTGGAGAGGGAACAGAATGTCACACGAAAACGAAACCGCCGTTGGTGACAATGTTGCGTGGTATGTTAAGCGGCAATGGTATCTAGAACACAGAAACTCGGGGATTTGGGAAATGGGATATGAAAAAGAAATCCACGGTGAAGATGAAAAAGCGAATGTAGAAACAAAAATCGCCAACAGAGAGGGATATTGAGGAGTACTTCGTACGTAAGAAACGAGTGGAAACGGGAATGGTTCCGTGATAGAAACGCTAGATGTGAGCTCTTGGGTATATTGGTAAACACACATGACAATGAAGTAGAAGTTGAAGTGATATAGTATAGAAAAAAAAAACGTATTTTTACACTTGGATTCCAACTTTATTGCAAATGATGCAATTGAGTGATGAACCAAATAAGCGCTAGGCGAAGACGCGATGGGCAGTGTCTGCAAGGTGGTTATGTGCGTCTGTTGGCCAGAGAAGAGGTGGAGGGACTGTTGCGAAGGAGCAGAGAATGCAGTGGAGGCGAATGCAGCGAGGACACGTCGGGAAGAGGGATGTCGGGTGTGAGGCGAAGGCTGCGCCATTGACGAGGGGCGGGGGCGCCTGGCAGGGGCCACGGGGACCGCCACATAAGCGGCTGCACACTGGGCCGAAGCGCATCTTTGGCCAAGGGCTCCAGAGGGGGCCATTCTACTCCATCAAAGCGAACCCGATAAAAGTATTTTAAGCAATTTGCTGTACAAATGCTGCAAAATTACATTATTTGTGAATCTATTTAATGATTTTAATTAGTGAGGTATTTTCTAAATATATTTGAATGAGAAGATTCTCACAGAGTCAAAATTAATCATTTTCTAATAAAAAATTAGCACTAGTAGAAAGGCTTATTCAAATATGGTTCAGAGCATTTGCTTTATTGTTTGTTTCATTTCCTCATTAATCTCTGATTTAAGTGAATTCTGGGATTATCAATATATTCGAATATTATGAATGGTCATCGAAATGATTATTATTATTATTATTATTATTATTATTATTATTATTATAAATAGTGAAATAGTGTAATTGATGTAAATAATACAATCCTTTTTGGCTCATGTGATGAATATGTACAAACGATGATGAAAGGTAGAAAATTTCCATTCTTCATTTTTTGGACACGAGATGAAATTGTCAACTGAAACTTTTTGTGTGTAAAACTTTCTATGTGTAAAATAACATCATTTCTATAAAAGAATGAGGGTTTCTCTTTCTATGAAAGTAAATAATATAAGTAATCAGTAATTATAAACAAATAAATAGGAACATAAATTTTACTTAGATTTTTTGCTTAACTTGCAAACATGAATATGAAAGACAGCAAAAAATGTTTTGCCTTTACCAACGATTATTTTTACATGATAAGCAGCTTTCCATGGCTTTGCCGTCTTCTTCAGATATACCGTTTGGGAGCCAAAACATTCTAAAACACTACGAAATTTGGCACTGAGACGGTCTATCTCAAGATGCCAATTCAAAGCTGTTTATCCTGCAATTAAAAATGTTAGTAATGGCGAAACACTTTTATTTCTTCTCGCGTTCAAGTGCTACCACCTCTTCTCCTGTAGACCAATTACATCGAAAGTGTATGTTATATTATGTTACGACTGTTACGTTGCGAGTGTTGGATTTGATTGATTATTGCGTCTCCAGCGCACGAAGGTCATTAGTCCCGTCAGTGTAGTGCATGTTTTTTATCACGGAAGGTGGTGGTGACCCCCCGCTAGATGGCGAAAACGGTCTCCCCTACCAGGTATCCCCACCAGAAAGCCACGGCCGCAGTTAGGTGTAGCTCTGAGCTCTCGACTAGTCCTCCGACATCTGAGGTAGTATAGTTTATGAAAGCGTATGTAAGTGAGAAAAAGATTGGACAAGGAAATGGAAAGAACGATTGCACGCGGGTCCTCGTCCGTTTGTTAGGGCGCTGCTTCGGCATTCGCCTGGCATTAATCGTAGAAACGACGGAAAACTATTGATCATAGCAGCCGATCGCGAGAATTCTCCTTCAGACAGAGGCTGAATTCGACCTAGCTATCAAGTTAGTGTCGAAAATCGTGCCACTATCGGAACTCGAAACCTCAGAACCTTCCTTTCAAAGATACTGAGGTGAGTGTCGACTCCTTTGGAATGTCGGCCCACTGTGCGCCACCGAAAGTAAACAATAGCGCCGGCCGCAGCTGGGCGGGCCAAGCGCGCGTGCGCACGGCGCGGGCCTCGTTCGCCGAGGCGTCGGCCGCGCCACCGGCCCATCGATTCGAACCCCGGACGCCCCCGCCGAAGCGAAGCACCGCAGCGACGCCCGCGAAGAGGGTAAGCACGAGGAAGAGGTCGGCGCCCGCACGCGCCGCCCCGAGCGAATTGCGCGCGCACGATGGCGGCCTGGTCCCCGCGGGCGGGAGGGGGCACGGGTGCACGACAGGCGAAAACGAGCGGAGACGGGTTTTTGTCATCTCAGTTACAAGCTTCTTGTAGATAGTTGTGTGGGAATTGAAAAATGTATATGCATACAATTTAGTGTGCCGAATACCTGTATTGTTTATATATTGTTTGATCTAACGAGAACCATTGTACAATAACAATATGAAGCAGAGAAGGTTTTAACGAGGAGTGAGCTGATAACTCAACTTGAGAATATGAGAATACCCTATGAAGATAACCGATAAGATATGAAGTAGTGTGGAGGTGAGATATAAAAGGGTGAGGAGATATCAATGGTTTGGGGTCAATTTGAGTACAGAATAACAAGTGCAGCCTGATGGTAGTGAAGAATTATATAATATTGGAATATCGGTATGACTTGGGATTGAATCTAACGGAAAATTCTGGTATGCATTGGGATTGAATCTAAGGGAATCATGCAAATGCCAGATAGCGCGGAATGCGGCCACGAGAATCTTCGCGCGATGTCACGTGGTCGCGCAGACACGTGGCCTCGGAGACGTAGGGGCGTGTAGACGCGGGGCCGTAGTGACATGGAGACGCGTAGGAGACGGCTCCAGGCAGACCCGAGGAGCCGTGAGGAAAGGTGCGGCGGGAGCGAGAGCGTGGGTGCGGGCGAGGCACCACTGCAGCCGGCCCAATCTTCTAAATTCAGCCGGGTTCCAATTGAATTCCACGCGTCGCGGGCCGCATTTTGTTCCTAAGAAATGCACTAATCGTGTTGGGTCTTCGGAACAGACGGAGCCTGTTTCGAAGTTGCGAGAAATTGCAAGGCGCCAGCGCCACCGTTGGCGCCGGCGTGGGATGGAGCAGGGGGTGGGGGAGACGCCCGTTGCCGGTTATGTGGTGCGAAGGCGTCTGCGAAAGGGCGAGGATTACGATTTCGTCTCCTTTTGCTCGGCGCTCGTTTCCCCACGCGGACTCGCTCTCGACGCTTTCTGCCCTCGTAATCTGCTTTTAATGATGAATAAGAATTGAAGTTCTGCCGCGATGGCGTCGCAATCTGGAGCGCTCCAAATTCTATTCCTCGTGTTCTCCTTTGACGTCGTCTTCCGCGTTCCGGCCTTTTTCTTGGCGAGTCCAAGGAACGGCTCTTCGGGTGCCGATTGGTTCTGCGGGACCGCCGCCGCCGGCGTCTGCACGGGGCAGCATGGGAGGCGGGGGCGGAGGCGGAGATGCCGAGCGGGCGGAGTGGGCGGAGAGGAGAAGGGGCAAAGTTGGCGTGCGGGCAAAGCGGGGAAAACTTGCAGCGGAGGTGCGTGCTTGTGTCGAGCGGCTGCTTGCCTGCTGCCTGCTGCTTGCCGCCCGCCGTGTTATTATTTCAGCAGCACCCATGGAGCCCCTCGGTGCCTCAGTCCCGCATTTACATTTGAAAGTCACATCACCGGAATTCTGGGCGAGAAAGGGGAGGGGCGGCGCGGTGCGGAGTTTCTCTCCGCTTGTCCTTAACGAATTGGGGAGGAGGGCGGAAAAACGCGGCACCCTCTTGCGACACAAGCTGCGCCCGAAGCGCTTTCCTGCGGCGCGGAGGAGGCGGCGGGTGGGGGCGGAGTGGGGGTGGTTGGCGGTGTGGGAGGAGGGGAGTGAAGCGTAGTGAGAACAAGACGAAGTGGACTAGATCGGAGCTGCCATACAGTGAAGAACGCTCACGGTAATAAGGAATAGATTAGATGCGCGTTGAGGAGACGTTTACAGGTAAATAGCAGAAAGTGAAAAATAGAAAAAGGTTAGTGGACAGAGCGAAAACTCGAGATGAGAGGGGCATATTAGATGAGAAAAGTGTGGAATAAGAAAATATGGTGATGGCGAATTTCCAATAGTTGACGTAATGTGGTATAGGTAAACGTACTGGGGGTGGAGATTGACAAGCAGAGAGTTGGCACTAAATGGATACAAAGAGAATATTGCAACTAAAATGAAACGTGTATACTTTGAAAAAATGTACGTGAAAATGATGCTAAATAATTATGAAATTAAATAAATACCATAAATAACGGATTTTATGAAAGGAGTATTATTTTTAAAATTTTCTATGAGAATTTCCATTTTCCATAGAATCATGCTGGAGTATTTTAGATATTTCAGAAATCAAAGGCTGTCCAAGATATCACTACACAGACTAGAAGTCTTTAAAGTAACGGGGACGTACACATACTAAAATTTCATGTATTCCAAATCAGAAGGCGCTAGCGAAGTAATCAATTTAGCCAGGAGCTCCTTCTACGTGATTTCCTTAATTTCGTCTTCGCACGCTCTCCACGTGCACAAGCAGTCTCATTCTCTCCGAGGATCCTTCTCAGAAGATAATAAGGGGGAGGTTTCCTATCTGCGGGTTTGATTTGGAAATTGAATCACATTGTTTCTCAGGCGACGCCTTACAATGTTATGAATTCGCATCCAATTTCAGCCAATCTAGCATCGCCGGCACGGTGCTCCCCCGTCCGTTGCAGGGGGAGTAATTTGTGTTGCATTTGCGAGTTTTTTCTGGCGCGCCTAGCCCACACGCCCAGACAGCGCCTCGAGTTGCATCCGTCTCACTCGCGTTCCTTCTCCGTCTCTGTCTCTCTTTCATTAGGCTTAGCTAAATGAAGGCTTTATGAAGTTTACAACATCAAGTCAAGTAATTATACACAACCTTACAATTTAGAACACTGCCCATAGATATAAGGGATGTTTATAACACCACCAATCAAAAGTTTGGACCAAGAGTTCAACAGTCGCTAACATTTAGATTGGCTTCTTCCTCATCTTGGCAGCCTCGCCTCCGCCGCGCCTCGTCTCGCCGCACCCGCCCTTTCCTACGCCTGCCTCGGCCTGATCACGCCCCGCCCTGTCCCCATGCCCGCCACTTCCGGACGGCGCAGGCGCTAGTCCCACCGCCTCGCGTACCGTCCCTCCACCCCGTCCCCCCGCCCCGTCAACCCGCCCGGGCCTTCGCCGCGGGCTGCGGCTCCCAACTTTTCCCTCCACTCTCAATGAACATTGATGACGGCCTCCCCAGCACGAACGAGGGCGACAGTAATTTCAACTGAGGATTCCAGAAAAAGCGGCGGCCGATGAAATTATAGAAATTCTACTTGTTCATAATCATGTGTTTACATGGTAATGAAATATGGGATTTTTCCTGTTCCTGTTTTTCGTTATTCGTAATATGCGTAGTTGTTTTAATAACTTTTCTCTTTATTTCTTTCGGAGTTGAGGAAATTGAGAGATAACAGTAGAATTGAATAACTAAATGTATGCAAAACAAAGTCCTCTTGTGCATTTTGAGAGAAAATATTGTTCCATAATTTTACCATTTTGTCTAGTTTGTATTTGAAAACAATGGAAATGTATTCGATAAATGATTGTAACCATTATTGCTAATATGTTTTACCATTTTCTTCATCTGCACAGTCTTCGAAATAAAAAGTGTTGCTTTTTTTCCTGTTTTTCATTGGTATTTGGGTTGTCTTTTTTGGGGAGGGATTTAAAATGTAGTCGTGAATGGTTATTTTTTACCACGTTATTTTAAAACGATCCGGAGTACAATTTTATTATTTCACAATCTATCAAGAGAATATTAATTTAAATTATTTTAAATATTTATGATTTCTAATAATCATTTTGGTACACATTTCCTACTGTATTTTACATTCTAGGGCGACGTTGCTTAAGTTTGTACGATATACATACGTTTTCAAATTTTCACGAGTATATAAATTATTGAATGAATTATATGACATTAGTGAGAAATAGTTCTGATATCACTTGCTAATATTGCAATCTCTTTTCCATTCAAAGTGATGTTTCAATTGTACAGTATTTTCAAAAAGTCGGTTGTATGTAAGGAAGAGAAATATTTGAAAATGAGTTCCATATTCATAAGAGAAATGTAAAACTTATATGTTTATGAGGAAGCATAGTCATTTAATCATGCAACATATCATCAACCCGTTCATAAGCCCCAGTTTCTGAGATGGTTGTATTATAATTTACTAGTTGGATTTTATAAAGGCTATCATTTTTCCATTCATGCCTGTATGCCCATTGTAGTATCTCCACGAACATTAAACGTATATGAACATGGCAACAAATTGGAAGTTTCCTTCCCACGCATAGAGACATTGCAAAACCTCGCGTTAGTGCGGACTGTAAGATGGTGCTTGAAAAAAAATAGCCGGGTTTACGTCTTGGAAAATACTTCATAGTTTGTGTCCTCAACCGATCCCGTAGTACTTCGTCAGGTTTCTATGTCCTAGCCGAACAACAGTACTTTGAATTGCACTTGAATGAGACGAACGTAATCATCGGCAGTTTTCTGCGAGTAGGGGTTGCATTACGAGTTTGAGGAGATTACCTATCAAGGCATCCGAGGAATGTGGATTCCTACCGTCAAGGTATAAGGTGGCACTTACGAAGCCTGGACCGCACTTACGTGTCGACTTATAGTCTTGTCGCGAAATAAGAAACGGGAATGAGGGTTGTATTTTCAATTCATTGCAGATTTCAAAATTTACAAGTCTTCAAGACACTTTAAAATATGTATTCATGGCATGTTTACCGAATCTTAATCATAAAAATATATCATCTTACCGGACCTTGGTCGCAAGTTGAAACATTTTCAAGTTATTTTACCTGAACTTAAATAAAATGACAGTGGGCAGATTTATGATATCATTGTCGTTGTCATCATATTATTAACCGATTCTGAATCCATTGCTCGATGAAGGCCTTACCCTCCTTTTCTTCAACAATTTTGATTAGGTATTGGTCCCATGCTTGCAGCTTGTGAAGACGACTTCATTTCATCTATACATCTGGCAATTGACTGTCTCCTGTGGTGATTCTATTCTCTAGTAATTCAGTGCAAATCACATCTTTGCCATCCTAGCTTGTTACTAATTATTTCCATTTCATTCCTTTGGCAGATTGGATCCCGAAACATTAACTCTTTCTGTGTTACAATAAATATTTGTGTCGTTTGCGCTATATTCAGTTTTTTTAGAATCACTGGGAAGATTCATTAATAATAACTTACTTTGAAATCTCCATATCCAATATCGAAACAAATCTTGGCATACTTTTGATATGATCATTTTTTTCGTTTTATATTTTCTTCATAATTGATTAATATGTATCAACACAGCAGAACATATAAATTATACTCATTTGGAGAACATTATCTTGGAGAACGAAGTTATCATATTTATTAAACTGTTGAATTGTATTGCGCCACAAACATTTGTATGTTTTAGTTTATCAACAAAATCTAATATTTTCCCATCATGACTTCATTTAATCCAACAGAAGTCTTCCTTACGTTGCATGATGACCGTCCTCCTCCTTACTACCATTGTACCCATTGATTTAAACAGAATGCTTTCTCGTGCGTCTTTCGGGTACCGTCCCAATCGACAAGCTTGACAATCGCAGAGGGGTTGGGAGGGCCACTCTGCCCTTACTCCCATCTCTTCCCCCTCACCCGATTCTCGGGAAAGCGAATTTCCAGCTCTCCACCCGCATTGAACTAAGCGCGTCGCTACTTGAGGGGGGCGAATTCCGAATCCGGCGAGTTAATCGTTTGTAAATTCCAATCCAAATTTTGCGCACCATAATGAAACGCTTGTTCGAATTGCCCGCGACGCCTCATCAAACCGGCGCGACGCCTTGCGGCCGAGCGGGAGGCGGCGGCGACGCCCGCGACGCCCGCGACGACGCATCGATCTGGAGAGTCACGTGCTGCCTCCAAGACGCCGCGCCGCGCCGTCTTCCACGAAATCTCGCACCGAATCGACAAAGGAGGTGGAGAAGACGGACTGTCTTGGGATGCAATTATTTCATTCATAATATAAAAGTAATAATAATAATAATTATTATTATTATTACTATTATTACTATTATTATTATTACTATTATTATTATTATTATTATTATTATTATTATTTTGTTGTTGTTGTCATCGCACATATTTCATTTTCTCTGAATTTTTCAAATCGGTGCTGTTTAGCCTTAATATTTAGCTCTCAATAAGTGAAATCTAAATGCTCTACCACTACATCCCTATTACCTGTGACCACCTATTGATTCATGTAAATTACGATAATTGAGTAATTAGTTTTCTATTAGTTAACAGTTTTTACTCTGCAATATTTTGCTTGTCATTGTTTAAATACAGTTTTTCTATTGCAAATGACATGCACACAATGTTGTGTGGAGAACAAAATGTTAACATTTGTGTATGAAGGTAAATGTGAATCGTAAGAATAAAAAAATGGAAATTTTCAGATAATTTAGGTCAAATTGAATTAAACTTCTTTTTGCGTCTTTGTTAGACTCGCTTACGTCGCGAATACCATGTATGTACTACATACATGCATGGATACATTGATATTAGTTATAGGAACAATAAAAGTGAAATATGCGTACTAATATTTAATGTAGTGCTTATAAATGTTCTGTATAGTGCTAATGGACTATAATCTTTGTGAGAGGAAGAAGGTCAAGCAGGTTTCTCAACAGAACTCTTATATTTAACCAAAATCATTGCAAAATAATGTTTTATATGTATTACGACATGTCAGGAAGATTGGTCACCATATTACTACAGCTAGACATTGAATTTTTGAAATTTTTGATCGTGTCTGTTTCCTTACAATTTTACGCTACGTCAGATACATGTTTTAATCAATCTTAGATTTTGAAATAGGGTTATTCTTTATCGGAACATTTTCCTGTGAATTCTTTGCATGCTTACATGTGAGTGATTGGTAGAAAAACGATGTGTATACAAAACGATTTACAAAATACATTATAGAATTTATAAATTACTAAATGTCATCAGTGTTGTAACAATATATCGCCCTTGGCAGGGCAAACGGGACGTTTAATAGCCTACGCACATTATTTTAATATATATATATCACATTATTTTATTATATATGATTATTTTATTGACAGTATTTTCAGAAAATTTTGCCATATTCTGAATTTTTGTTCCTTGGGTAGCAGCGCTAGTATAATCTAATCCGTCCTAATCTTGTTTGCTCAAAAAATGTTAATGTTTTGTGTTTATGATAATGCAGAATATAATGTTTATGTAGTGTTAATAATACGAAATAAGATAGCCGCCAGAGAAAATATCTCGTTCAAAATTCTAGGCGAATCTCTGACATATTTTTTCGTAATAACGTTCAATAAGCCCTATTGCTCGTGTCAAACGGAACTGTGGAATAAACTTGTAATCTAGTCAGTCATCGTCATTCGTAGTCAATCATTGCGGTTTATTTCTTCGGCCAGGGTCTCAGCGCCGTTAGGTCACCGGATTCCCAGACGGTCATCTCTCCAGTTATCCGGGGTGTCTCGAGTTACTTAACTTCCGTGACTTCACGGAACGTAGATAAGCAATTCGGCTAGCGACACCGCTTGATGTCTTTTGACTGCAGAGTATCCGCATTGGCAGTGCCATTAGAGCAGCGAAGAGGAAGTTAATAGGAGAGCGGGATCAGGGGAGGCGTGATGTGTTGGCCGAGGTGTCTTTGCCTTGCTGTCTCACCACCATTATATGTGCTTCCCTGCAACCACTCCAGTCGTCTCCAGCAATGTCGCCGCCCTCGCGGTCGCCGATCTACGGCATCCTTCTGGGCTCCTCGGCAGACCATCCGCATTCCGCCGTTCTCACGCTTCGTTTAAGGGCAGAATGAGACTGAGGGAGTCCGCAGAGATAATGTATACATCGCAGCGTGGAGAGGTGCAGAATGGTTTACAGCTATGAGAAGAAGAAAAAGAAGGAATAAATTCAACTACAATTAAAAGGCGAGCACACAGTTAGGAAACGGATGTAACATTTGAAAAACCCTTTTTGCAGGCGACAAAAAAGAAAACCATTTTGTGTGGTTTTGTTCCGCAGTATATTTGCTGATGCCTGCCACCAATTATTTATGAATATGTAGTATTTTACTATCAATACGCCTGTCCACAATACACTGCCAAATAAGCGAAATGTTTTATCAATTTCTCTGTGATTTATTAGTATTTCGTATTTTCTCTCAAGTGGACAACATAATTTTACGGCACATCGATTATTAAGATTGCAACTGAATGCTGCGTTCAGAACTTCTTCCAGTGGCTGTCTCAGAATTTAAAATATCCGATTGCGTGAGAGCCCAAATATATCCTTTAAAAAGAGATATTATGCGGAACATATTAATTGTATGTTTGTATGTGTGTGTGTGTGTGTGTGTGTGTGTATGTGTGTGTGTGTGCGAGAGACACAGAGAACGACAGAGAAAGAGAGACCGACAGAGAAGAGAGAGAGAGAGACCGACAGAGAGAGAGACCGACAGAGAGAGAGACCGACAGAGAGAGAGACCGACAGAGAGAGAGAGACCGACAGAGAGAGACCGACAGGCAGACAGAGAGAGAGGGCATACAGAGAGAGAGACCGACGGGCATACAGAGAGAGAGAGAGACCGACAGGCATACAGAGAGAGAGAGAGACCGACGGGCATACAGAGAGAGAGAGACCGACAGGCATACAGAGAGAGAGAGAGAGAGACCGACGGGCATAGAGAGAGAGAGAGACCGACGGGCATACAGAGAGAGAGAGACCGACGGGCATACAGAGAGAGAGAGACCGACGGGCATACAGAGAGAGAGACCGACGGGCATACAGAGAGAGAGACCGACGGGCATACAGAGAGAGAGACCGACAGGCATACAGAGAGAGAGAGACCGACGGGCATACAGAGAGAGAAAGACCGACGGGCATACAGAGAGAGAGAGACCGACGGGCATACAGAGAGAGAGACCGACGGGCATACGAGAGAGAGAGACCGACGGGCATACAGAGAGAGAGAGACGACAGGGCATACAGAGAGAGAGAGACCGACGGGCATACAGAGAGAGAGAGACCGACGGGCATACAGAGAGAGAGACCGACGGGCATACAGAGAGAAAGACGACGGGCATACAGAGAGAGAGAGACCGACGGGCATACAGAGAGAGAGAGACCGACGGGCATACAGAGAGAGAGAGACCGACGGGCATACAGAGAGAGAGAGACCGACGGGCATACAGAGAGAGAGAGACCGACGGGCATACAGAGAGAGAGAGACCGACGGGCATACAGAGAGAGAGAGACCGATGGGCATACAGAGAGAGAGACCGACGGGCATACAGAGAGAGAGAGAGAGAGACCGACAGGCATACAGAGAGAGAGAGACGACGGGCAACAGAGAGAGAGAGACGACAGGCATACACAGAGAGAGAGACCGACGGGCATACAGAGAGAGAGAGAGAGAGACCGACAGGGCATACAGAGAGAGAGAGAGACCGACGGGCATACAGAGAGAGAGAGAGACCGACGGGCATACAGAGAGAGGGAGACCGACGGGCATACAGAGAGAGACGAGGGCATACAGAGAGAGAGAGAGACCGACGGGCATACAGAGAGAGAGAGACGACGGGCATACAGAGAGAGAGAGACCGACGGGCATACAGAGAGAGAGAGAGACCGACGGGCATACAGAGAGAGAGAGACCGACGGGCATACAGAGAGAGAGAGAGGGCATACAGAGAGAGAGAGAGACGACGGGCATACAGAGAGAAAAGACCGACGGGCATAGAGAGAGAGAAGGAGCGACGGGCATACAGAGAGAGAGAGATCGACGGGCATACAGAGAGAGAGACCGACGGGCATACAGAGAGAGAGAGACCGACGGGCATACAGAGAGAGAGAGAGACCGACGGGCATACAGAGAGAGAGAGACCGACAGGCATACAGAGAGAGAGAGACCGACAGGCATACAGAGACAGAGAGAGAGAGAAAGAAAGAGAGAGAGAGACCGAGACAGGTATGCAGAGAGAGCGACGGACAGAGAGACACTCTGACGAACAGAGAGATGAGAAGAAGGAGATCAAGTTCGTGTCTCAATTTCCGGCGCTTTCATTCAATAATAATAATAATAATAATAATAATAATAATAATAATAATAATAATAATAATGTTAATAATAATTTATTACACTAGTAAATTTTAAAATCTTCTTGAAAACAACTGTAATGTAGAATGAACGCGGAGAATTATATTTCACATCACTCTAACATCTCTCTAAGGCTCTGGCCAGTAAAAATATTTCAGGTAAAATTTGTGTAAAAACAGTATAGAGCAAACGGGTCGAGGTATTGTTGTTGCCCGGATAGAAGATTGAGGAGGAGAGCGCCCTCTTACTGCCCCTGCCTCTCGGAGCGTCCGACAGAGGCCGCGGGACGCTCCGCTCGCGCGAGGACGCAAGGAAGGTCATCCATTCTAAATAATGGCGCTTCCGTGAAGGGGCCATTGCACATCGGTAGTACAAGCGCCTCTCGCGCGCGGTGCCGAGCGGCGTGGAGCGGCGGAGGCCGCGCGGGGCGGGGTGGGGCGGCCCGCCGCCGTCGTGATCTGAAGGTATTTCACAATTTAGTACTGGTAAATATAGATGGAGATGTAAATTGCGCGGAATCGAATGAGAAATGCGTACGGCGACGAAGCGGGGCAGTGAGGAGGCTGTAACGAAGGAGGAACGGAGGAGGTGGGGGGGGTGGGGTGGGGTGGAGGGACAGGACGAGGCGGAGATGGAGGCGGAGGAGCAGACGGTGGCGGGTTGGAGGCGGGAGCGAACACAAGCGAGGGGAAGGCGTTCGAAGACGTAGGAGGAGGAAACGGTGGCGAGTTGGAGGGGGGGGTTGGAAGGGGTGGGGGGGGGGGGGGGAAGGGGCGGGGGATAGGGGGCGGGAGAAGTGGCGAAGGCGTGCGAAGACATACGAGGGCGGGACGGTCGTGGGTTGGAGGCGGAGTCGTAGCGAGACAGGGGCGAGGTTGAAGGCGTAGGTGGGGTCTGGGGTGGAGGCAGCGGGAGCGGGGGGGGGGGGCGGAATGTTCCGTGCGCCGCCAGAGGCATCGCGACGCCGCGCGGGGGCGCGTGGCCGTTAGGCGCGCTTCTTTCGCCTTCGCCTGCCCCTTGGCGCGAAACGAGCGGTCTGCCACTCCATTGGCTTTCTACAAGTTGGAATGGCCGCTCGTCTCGACCGGCAGGCGCGCGCGAAGGCGAGGCGACGAGAGGCGAGGGAGCACCGCCGGAGTGACAAGCAGCAAGGGCCTGGCCTGAAAATCTATTTCCTCCCGTTCCCTCCCCTCCCCCTCTTCATTTGTTTTGTTGCACGATTTTGTGCAGAAGAGCTCACTGATGCTGCTATTAAATATTTGTGTTTTTTTCTTCGAATGTGTATTAAAAACTTTGTTTTGCTTTGGCAACTAGTCGTTCCATCCGCTGTAATATACCTATCGTATTCCTGACAACTTTAGACTTTTCATCTACTTTTCCCTAAAACATAAAATTCTATAAGTAAAAACTCTAATATTTTTCTTGAACACATTTATTTTCTTTCACTTCAAGAGCTTTGATTTGTTGAACCAAAATTGTCATAATACATAAATGACTTATTCTAAATATGTTGGAGTTAAACCACGTTTTTAATTGTTTCCGAAACACATATTTCTATTTGCTAATTCATGGGTTCTCATATTCACAGGAATTTATTCTTAGTCTGCAGGTAAATTTACATGATTATTTTCAGGATTACCTCACAGATGTATAAAGTTATACAAAACAGAGAGCTATAACCTATTTATTCATAGAACATTCATATATTATTACAAAGTGACGTATGGTGCCCACAAACTATAATAAATCAAAGGTATCAAGATTTAGCTACTAAATCTAGTGTCGCTTTACTAACATATTGCTCGCTTCGCACTCAACTTCCTCCACAATATCTGTCTCTCGGCCTGTTGGTCGTTCAGGGAGAATTATGAAGGTAGAAACGGGATTCCACAATACAGAGTGTAGATTATGCAAGGGGCATGAGACAGTATCAGTGTTGCTTATGAAGTAAATAAAGAATAAGCATAGGTACTTCTAAAGAACACCAAAATAAACAAATGTCGTTTATTCTTCTCACAACACTCTTACAGTATTTTCGAGTGTTCAGTCGTGCGGCCACGTCGGCGGCCAAGGAGAGGCAGGTACGGAGAGCCTGGAGTAGTCTATCTCCCTCGCTCGGCGCTGCGTTTGCCACGCCGGAACACATGGTCGGACACACTGGCCACACACGCCGGAAGAAGCGTGTCCGCGTGAACGTGTCGGGCACAGGGGTGGGGGAGGGGGGTCGTGTGGGTCAGCAGGGCAGAGCTCAATCACGATCGCTAACAGGGCGGCCATTAGCTCTTTATTCAGCGCCCGGTAATCGGCGCGACCTTGTTAGAGGGGCGGCCGTAACGACTGCCACTCGCGCTCGGCCCCTGCGTCGCAAAAATGCAAATGCGGATTTAACTTCTTTACCCATTGTTTCTGGCGTCAGTTTCCCGCGCGAGTCCCTCGCTGCGTGGGCCGGCCGGGACCGCCTCCGCTGCCCACCCCCGCTCGCCGCTGGCCGAGCGTCCCCCGCCACCGGCCCCCGTCCCCGCCTCCCCACGCACCCTTTTGCCGCTGGTACACCGCGCCCTCGACGCCTACGCACTGCCAGCGTGGCCTTCGCTTTATCCCTGTCGCCCACGACCGTCGCCTCTTCGCTACCGCTGCTTCTCGGAGTGTCCAGTGATAAGAATCTCGAGTTGAACTCGCTCCGTTTTCATGCTATTCACACATTTGTGTGCCAATTTACTTTCTCCTTTGCTTTTTCACAGGCCGAGTTAGGTAACGTTACAAAACCGTGTCAATTTTTGGGCAGCAAAATGTATTTTGTATTTCCTTGATAGCGAAAAAGTGTTTTTTCCTTGTACCTTCTCTTACTACTTTGTCTACTAAATTTTTTTTCCTTACTTACCGAAAAGTGTTTTTAAAACGTCTCTTTAAACAGTCTGTGAAAACAACGCCTAAATCATATTATGGATTTTCGCCTAAATGATGTAGTGTACCCCAGTAGGTCTGGCTGATGTCCTGGCGGGTCAAATTTCAAACTACTTTTTCTTTTATTTGAATACTTTTTTATGAAGCTTCTAGAAGATTTTTATTTGTTTTAATAGTTCCGAATTTGTAACTATAATAGACATACACATGAATCAATGGCCAAAAGCCATTTTCATTTAAATGTTTGAATTTTCAAAACAGTAAACATTGGTATTTTTTTCTCCTCATCCTTAGTTTGGTAAGAGAACTTTTAGGATATCTGATGTGTTACTAGAAGTTGCTGTATTATATTACGTAATACGATATCAATAATACGAGAAGTGTATGATATTTTACGAACACTACTTTACCGACCCTTTTCCTTCCCTTGTGTGAGCTTCTCCCCACATGTTTCCTGGTTTCGCTTGTTCTCGCCATCTCCCTCCGCCGACATTTGTTCCCTTATTTTCCTGACTTCCCATCTTTTTCTTACGTTCATAACTTTTTCTTTCGTTTCTGGCCGCATCAATACGTATATTTTTAATCACATTTGCATTTTAAAATGTTTATTCAAATAGAAACTGTCGTAATGATAATCAATTTACAGGGAAAAAGTATACTCAAATTGTTCATTTCCTCCTCCTTGATGCCTTTGTCTGTTCCATTCTTCTCTTTGCGACATCTTTTTTTTTTTTTTCCCATATCCCTGCTCTCTGATCTGCATCATTTTCACGCGTAGTTATTCTCTCTACCCCAGAACCGTCCCCATCTCTCATTTCAACGTCTTCTGCTTCTGCGATCCTTTGCCTCCCCTCATGCTTACCCTCCTTGCTGGACCGCGTCTCACCCCCGCTGTCACTTGCTTCCCGCTTGGGACGCGGCGCCCTTTTTAATGCCGGTTTTATTCCGCCTCTGGTGCCTCCGAAGTAGGGCGAACTCTTGTTAAAAAAAATTCGAATGTAAGGATTAAGCGAAAATCATCCTTTGAAATTACGCAGTGTTTTAAATTGCCAGTGTGGTTTTCAGATGCTTCAAACAACGAGAAAAATGAAATGCAAAGCTTCATACGAAAGTACCAGTAGCATTCATGCGTGGGAAGAGATTTAATCTGCAAAGTTCTTAAATCTTTTAGCTGTTATTTTTATAACGTATTTACTGGATTTTTTCGTTAGTATTTAAAAACAACTCCGAGAGAATTAAAAATTGATTGTAGGATCATGAAAAATAATTTACCATACAAATTAAACTTTGAGATTTTTTTGCCTTGTAATTAAATAGATAAGTGGATTTTTTTAATTTGCGGATTTCTCCCCGTTTCTCTTTCTGCACAGACGGCACCTGCGACTGTTCACACATAGCTCGTGTTTGCTCGGCCCCGCGCTCGCCCCGTGCGCACCCCGTGCCCGCCTCTGGCCCCGCGCCCCTCCCTTGCCTCCAACGCCTCCTGCCACCCACGCGTCGTCCCACTAGCCGCCCCCTGCCCGTGCGCCCAGGTGAGCCACTTCAAAGCGCCAGCGGCCCCTCAGCGGCATTGAAATGAAAGCCTTTTCGCCCTCTAGGAGCGCCGCACGACTAAGCAGACAATCTGATAAAAATACTTTGTAGGCGCTATTAATATCGCCTCCACATGCGCGGAATCCTTTCCTCGAAATAAAGCCGGAGTCTTGGTAATTGCCTCAGAAGAGCCAGTCGGCTGCGGTGTCGCGAAACAGAGTTGCTGCCAGGCAGATCCGCCTGAATCCTGATTTAGATCCTTCAGCGTGTTTTTGCGCCGGTATGAATTTGAAATTGGCGTCATAATTGCCCGTGACGAATGGAAACCATGTTCTCCCTACGTTCCTCTCGCTTGGATGGACGTCAATAAGTGTGCCGGAGATGTAAAGAAATTCCACGAAATTATCTGTTCTTAAAAGGAGTTTTAAATTTAAAAAATCTGACATTGACGTATGAAAAAAACTGAAAATAAAAATAACAACTTTGAACATTTACACTTGTAATTCAGGAATGACTTCCCGTAGTAATTCGTTTACTATTCATTGTCGATTCGATGTTGGGCAACGTGTGAATGCTGTGTTTACTTCAAAACTCGTATTTTTTAACAGAAGAAACAACAACAACAATAGACTTCTCGAACTGTTTAGTTTCTCAAAAAGCTTTCACTAGTAAGACAATGAAATATAGTCAACATTTTAACCTTCAGTTGCCAACAAGTTAGTCATTTTTTTGCTACAGCATTGTGGAAAGTGGTGCGCTCTCAGCCTTCAACGAACCGCTCCTTTCATTCTCACATCACCTTTGGTTTTTAATTTATTAGCAATTTTTCATCAACTGAGTAATTTTCTGTTCACAATTGGAATTCTTTAATATTGTAACTTGGATAACTAAAAAGCGATTATTTTGAATTTCGAAAACAATAAGCATTTTCCAGTTAGTAGGGTTTGCATTGGAAGGTCATTCCATTTAAATAGTCTTTACAAATCAGTTCTATTCATTTTGAAAATACATAACTGAGGCAATGATGGTCAACATGGTTTCATAAAACTCACAAAAATCCGAGTTATACTGTAATCTAAAATAAACTACCATAGGATATTACAAAGTAGATATTTTGGTGTTGAAATGTGACGGAGGATGAACGTATTTTTGTGGATATGTTCAAGCTTAGAATTCATACCCAAATAGGTGACTACGATGTCGGAATAATAGTGGAATATCTCAGACTAGAAAAAGGTACGCCTAGAGAACTTCAAATATTTGTATCTAAAATTTTCTGGAGAAAGTGATACGGAAATCAAAACGATGAATAAATTATTAAATGTATCAAAACACACAACAATTAAATATTCAAAATAAGACATGCCAATCACTGGAGAGAGAGCTTAATGACATCATTTCCCATCGATGTAAACATAAATGACTGAAAAGCACGTATGAGGCAATCCAGACCTCAAAGTTTCTATGCGATTAGAGATTCGTTACATCAGAAATTACTTTGTACGCGACATATGAGATTATGCAAATAACACAATAAAAATATTCATTCTTTTGAGACACTTTCCGTGTTCTTGGGTATCTAACGGAACCATAGAGATCTCTCACTTGGCCAGAAACTTAATAGTATTTTTTTTTCTATTTCTGCAGGCATTGGAGATTTGTAATAGAAATGTTTTTGCAAAAGCATAATCACTATGCTTTTGTAACCAGAAAATACTCTTTTATTCCAAGATGTGATAGGAATCGTTATTTTTCCTGATCTGGGTATTATGCTCGGGCGCATCTATTACGAACACATTGTTGTATTTGGAGTTGTAGTTCACGGTATTCGCGGCTATGACGAACTGGTGGGCAACCTCACCGTTTATCGTGACCTCAGCCTTTATCGTGATCCTTATATGGGCCTTTATAGGGATGGCCACTGTGCACCTGGCTTTGTTTGCGCGAAGGCAAAGGCTTTTCGCAATAGTAACTTTTCCAAGACCCATGACCAATGATTCAGACAGCAGCAAAAAAAAAAACTACAAACCCGCTAAGCCTCATAATACCATGTTCCGCCGCGTCATGTCTGCCCCCCCGTACTCGAACCCGCCCTAACATACGTAGACGCTATGTGGATTGCGTTTGTGCATCGTACCAACATATTTGAAAATCAAAATAAAATTCTATTATCACCGCATATAGATGGCTGACCAACGAATGATGTAAGATTCTAATTTGGCTCATGATTCACATATTATGAAACTACTGGCTAAATATCTCGTACTTTCTCTCCCGTAATTTCACGCAAAATTACGCGAAAAATACTCAGATTTTCGAAAAATTGCATGTGACGTTTTTCAAAATATATCTTTAAAGAATAGATTTTTTAAGGGAAAAACTCTTATCATCATAATAGTAGTTCTGGGAGGACCCCAACGTATTTGTAATTTTTTGCAATTTTCGAAAAATCAGAGTTTTTAATGAAATTAGACCTGAACAATTCCCTTAAACGTTATTCACACCATCCAACAACAAAATTTAATCAAAACGATGGCGCCATTCTTTTGAAAGTTTTGAAAATGTGCCAGGGGCTTCATGTAGAGTACCCCATAAAATTAAAATATTGGTTTCAATTCAAGGGACCGCGACATCAGTCATATCGATTGGGGAATATCAATTGTGTGCGGATTGCAAATCGACTGAATGATTTAGCCGCTAGCGTTGTTCACAGACGGACGGGCAGACATATTGCCGTCATTCGATTTTTCGATATCAAGGATCCACAGAACATGGATTCTGGCTACACCACGTTTTAGAGGATTTTTTATAAATTTAGCAACTGGATTAATCCACTTTTTCGTTACCAGGACCTTGTAATAAGAGTTTTTCTGCCGAAACATTACATAACTTTCTTTCTACTGCGTAAGCGGTATTGAGAAAGTAAAAATGTAAAATCGATAGTGCTATGGAGAACGATTACAGAGTCAAAGGTTGTATTTTAATGTTTTTTATAATAGGCTATAGATAATATCTACATTTTAGGCGAAGGATGCAACCATTTAAGATTCGAGGAAGAACCTATAAGAATGTGGATAATAGAAAATTTAGTGCCGGTGTATGAATGAGAGTTGAAACTTATGTTACGGAGCAATGAAAAATTACGTTGAGTGCAGTTAATTTGAATACATTCGATTTTGTTTACAAACAGGTAGGTACGTAATTTCGTTGCAAGATTTTTGAATGCGATTTCTATAAAAAATGGAAAAACTGTAGAAGTGGAGAAAAAAACAGATTTTTAAAAAATGGGTGCATAAAACGTGAGTCTGCTGGGGAGCACATCCCTCGCGGTCGAGAACCTTCTTAAATGGCGATAGTACCGATAGCGATAAATGGATTATAGGCGTACTATAATAATTGAAGGACTCGTTTGAATGTATCCAACCGGAGTTTGTAGTGGGCGGGGTCGAGCCAGCTTTCGAGGCCAGAGTGCTAGGAATAGGGCGGCGTGAGTGCCAGATAAGGAATTGCGCGTACGGGAACCGGGCGAGGGCGAACCGCAGGCTGGCGAATATTTAGAAGAAGCCGCAGGGTTAAGAGTGTTTCCATGTCATGTCCTTGCGGCGACGTCGAGGGTGAAGGGCTCACTGTCCTTGCCTCCCCCTCCGCTTCCTACGCGCTCCTGCCCCCGCCCCCGCTCCGCTCCAGCCCACTGACTGGCCGAGGTTGCTCCCCGATGCCGGGGTCCTTTATACCGTCATTAAAACAGCCTTGCACCAGGAGGCGTCCGGAGACATACACTTTTTCTCTCTTGATCAACTTCCCTCGCATTTTCGGTTGCAGTAGTTCTACATATCGCATTCTTTGTTATGTCTTTACTATATTGATATTCTTTCAATGCTTTTCTCCATTTCTTCTGTTTGACATTTCGAAAAGCTCAACATTACAGTTTACGATTTTGCTAACACTCTTGTCAGTTTTTTGCGTCACTGTCAACTCGTCTGTCCTTCCCTGTAAGAGTAGTATTCAATTCATTTCTCGCCTGTCACTCTGATCTATTTCATCGTGTGTTTTCACATTTCGTTCTTTTCTCACGTGCCTATTACCCAAATTTCCCTTACGTGTCATTCTGTTCCTTCTCTCTTTCCCACTTCCGATATTTTTCCCAATTCGCCTCCTCTCATATTCCATTTATTTCTGTTTACATGCGCTTTCGACTTAGTGTCCCAAGAATAGCCAAGCGGCAGGAAACCCGTTCTGGGCTCTGGCAAAAGAGGGTTTCCCTTCCCAGCAGAGAAAGCCGCCGCTGGCGATGCTCGTCCTTGTTAAAATCTTTTTGGTGTTTTCATTACTACTGAGGCTCCTTGCATTTTGTGAAAGGAGGCGCTTTTACACTTTGCATGTGAGTGGGCTTCTGTGGACTTAACAAAACTGAAAAGTTTATTCTCGTTCCATTTTGGAAATTACATTTGAATGCGTTTTCACCCGAAAAGACCTTACAGATCTTCATTAAATGCCGGAATAATAATACATTTTATGTGTTTTTAATACAAAGTTTATAACTTTATGTAATATTACGTTACGCGTAAAATAGTAACTGCAGATAAATATTACATAAAAAATAACGAAATTCTTAACGAAATACAAGTAAAAGTTTTAGATCTATGATTTAGCATTTATACCAAAGTAAACATAGAATTGTAACAATATAAGAATATTATTGGTGAAAGAAAATTATTTCAAGTAAGCAAGGGACGATTATATTAATTAAAAAATGAAATCTACTTACACTGACAATTTATCAATTAAAACCGGGAAAATAGACGGAAATAATCGCCAATACAAGAATGGTTAATGTGTCCAAATTATTATACGTTTAAGAAATCACGTCTACATGAAGAATGGAGAATTTCCAGGCTCTACAATAAAAGAAGCGGAAATAACACGTTGTGTATAGTTATGATACACCTGAATAGATTTCGTTGTTCAGCTATTTGCCTTACGTTAATATGAACACCCTTGTTACGAAACCTCGTCATTATTCTATTACTGGATTGGGAAACACCCTTCAGAGTTACCTCTGACAAATTTAAGGCGATTGATTGATAATTTTCTCTTTTTCGGGAGCGTCAACTACTGTGGTCATTAGTTCCGTAAGTGTAGTGAAAGATTTTTATCATGGAAGGTGATATTATTTCCCGCTGGATGGTGACCAGCCCCGACCTACACATCTACTTGCGGGCTTTCTCTCGTCCAAGTATCTCCCACCAACGGGGCATCGCACCGGACGTGACAAGCTCTAAGCTCGGAACTGGTCTTCCGACGTGCTTGGTAGCATAGGGCATGTAATTGTCAAATGTGAGAGTATGTTTGTTTTTTTAATTCGAAATTCATGTAGTATATGACTTAGTGTAGGGATCACAGAATTTTGAAAATGTGCACAGAATTCACTTCTCCCCATAGCACGTCATACGCAGTTTTAACTTTTTTTGCGTAAAATAAATAAAAATAAAAAAATAAAAAAATATGACAAGAAAGAGAAATGAGAAATCGCGCGTTTCGTTTGTTACGTTTGTCCAGCATTCGCCTGGTGATGGCTGAAAAAAAAAAGGAAAACTACCGATCAGAGCAGCCAGTCAATATAAATCTCTACATAGCGGTTGAATTCGACTTAGCTATCTAGCTAGTGTCGAAAATCCATTGAAGTCGAAGAGAGTAAAATTTTGCTGATTATACTACGAAGATATCAGCAGGCGCACGTGCAAACCGCAACATATCCTGCGCCGCAAAACACGATAACCCCGTGCATAACTTGAAAACCTTGCATGCTAGGTCTCAAACCATGATTTTCGTGCCTCCAGGGATCATGGACTATGTTTCTGAGTTTCATAATCTATAAAAGGAGACGGTTTCGTGCATTTTGTTTCACATTTTTGAAGGTTTAGCTCTTCTGGGTATCATTTCGTAGCCCTAGGAGCAACATGTATCATGAGTGGTCGGAAATTAGCAGAATCAAATGTAAGTAAAATTTAATTGACTTATTTTTTTTATTCAATTTAATTTCACAGATTTAAGTTTTTGTTTATTAAATAGAATGGAAAAACAAGTTTTATGGGAATAAAAAGTTTTTATTTTAAATCAGATTTTTTTTAACATTTAATTTTAATATTTTTTTTTAAAAATTTTTATTTACACTGCATTTCTTTTTATGTCAACTGGATTTCCTTTTATTTCAATTGGATTTCCTTTTATTTCAACTGGATTTCCTTTTATTTCAACTGGATTTACTTTTATTTCAACTGGATTTCTTTGTAAATAAGATCGAATTTTATATTTAAATTAAAATTTTCATTGAAACGGGATTTAAATAAATCGGACTTTTATTTAAATCATAAATATAGTAGTTTTTGGATTTAAATTTTGGAGCACGCCGAAGATTTGATTTGATATATTTGGTCAAAAAACAGTAAAAACTGTATATGATGTATGGGGGAGAAGAATATTTGCGCAGGTTTTCTTCAGTACCGGAATCCCTTCCCAACATTTTAACAATAAATAGTTGAAAGTGAAAATAACAACAATAATAAAATTTAGAAAAGCGGAAGATTATCAACATTTGAAAAGCTAGACATTTTCGTTCCTCAATTATAGAAAAACTATTTGCAACGGTAAACGAACTGCAGATTTGATTATTCTGCATTGCTAAGAAAATAGTAACTCACCCTCAGCTCTACTGCTGCCACTACAAGCAAAACAAAACCTCAATGAAACGTGCGCATAGTGAAGCTAAATTTATATTTATATATATTTAACATTATAATTACTATCACTATTATATTTAATTTTTTAATTTTTTTAATTTTTATATTTAAGATGTAATGTTCGCACGTATGTCCCTAGTTTTATTATATTGTCTCATTATCATTCATTTTTGGATGTGGGTTTCTCGTAATGACCATACAAAAATCATATTCGCCAATTCGTCCTTCAAATCATTCTGCGGACAAGATGGATTTTTTTCACGACCTTGTTTAAATTAGAAAACGTATAAAACTATAGACGTTTCGTCAGGTGCCATGGTTGACTATATTTTCTAATAGAGTTAATTTTTTTTAAAGGGCTTTAAGGAGACGCGTTTTCTCTCATTTTGATGAAAGATTGATATCAATTTATTTTTAAATTTTTAATCTTGTAGATTGCTTGCACATATTGCTTATTTAATTTGTTAAGATTCATTATAGATGATCAAGGATCCCAAAACTGTTCATTAATGAACATTTACATATATTTTGTATACATAAATGGATATATTAATCCTTTTGTTTCAATTTTGCAAAAATAAAATAGTCGTGTTGCTGCATTTTTTTACTCCAATTCCTGTATGATAAAATATTAAATCTATTTTCTATGACAGAAGGAATGTTTCCCTTCATTCATTTTTTCCGTTCTTTATTTACGATTTGATCTTGAACTTACCATTATATTTACGTTTGTTCAAAGCAAAACATTTTATGACGGTAATTTCTGCTTGGAAACTTCAAAATTGAAACTATTTTGCTCTTTGGTAATATAACCAAATATTCTCTAAAAATAAAAAAACAATAAAAATCACCAGTATTCATAATTCATTACACTAGTTTGCAAACTTTTGGAGATAAAGAATTTGTAGAAAGGAAGCCATAATCTTAGAGTTATGATAGCATGTAGAAAAAGAAAATCCTAATTATCTTAAAAAATTAAATCTTATGAGTCATAAAGCGACGAAGAGGAAGTTTTGGATACGTACAGAATGATCATTGTAAAATGATGGCCAAGATGATGTCGCTTTTATTATCCAGCAGCGGTCATTTCCTCCGTTGTGCAAGATGTCCTTGGAATGTAATGCCGAGCTCTCCACAATGGTCTCGTGGTCGTAGAGACAGGGGCAAGGGAAAGACGCTACTGGGCTAAGCTGAAGACGGTGTTGACGAAGGAGTGAGTCCGGACGGAGGCGGAGGAGACCGCGGGGACACAGCGCGAGGTAGAGCGAGAGCAACCTAGACGCTCTCCGCAAAAGAGACGGAGAGAAGAAGCAGAGATTGGATACAGCGAGACATTCGGGCCACAAGTAAGATAATTGGACAAACACAGATTACTATAGCGCAAGAAACATCCACAGTGCTCAAGCTACCAATTTCCCTCCTTCCTTCATCCTATTGCAAACGTAAACCAAACATAGCTACCCATTTTCCATCTAAATTGTAAACCTCCCAATTTTACAAGAGCTCTGTGTGTTTAAATCTTCGCCCAGAGACGTTCGAGTTGGATTCCTCTGGCCGCGACGCCCGTCTCCCTCCACGTCCCACGTTCGCCGCTCTCCCCTCTCCCCCCCGCTCTCCCCTCTCTCCCCGCTCTCCCCTCTCTCCCCGCTCTCCCTCTCCCTCTCTCCCGCTCCTCTCTCTCCCGCCCTCCGCGCTCTCCCCGCTCTCTCCGCTCTTCCAGTTCTCCCCGCTCTCTCCGCTCTTCCAGTTCTCCCCGCTCTCTCGCTCTCTCCGCTCTCTCCGCTCTCCCCTCTCTCCCCGCTCTCCCCTCTCCCCGCTCTCCTCTCTCCGCCGCTCTCCCTCTCTCCCCGCTCTCCCTCTCTCCCCGCTCCCCTCTCTCTCCCCGCCCTCCGCGCTCTCCCCGCTCTCTCCGCTCTTCCAGTTCTCCCCGCTCTCCGCTCTCCCCGCTCACCGCGCTCTCCCCGCTCTCTCCGCTCTTTCAGTTCTCCCCGCTCTCTCCGCTCTCCCCGCCTCCGCGCTCTCCCCGCTCTCTCCGCTCTTCCAGTTCTCCCCGCTCTCCGCTCTCCCGCTCCCGCTCTCTCCCCGCTCTCGCGCTCTCCCCGCTCTCCCCGCACCTTTCCCCGCGCCCCCGCTGCCGCATTCCCCACCGCAACCGCCGGGGTTTGAAGGTTTACCCAGCATCTGGATAGTCTCGGAAACGATCAGAGCTGCCTCGCGCCGCACAGCACCGCGCGCTGCGCGACGTCGCGGGTTTAATAACGCGAAGGAGGCAGCCGCCGTAAGCCCAGATAATTTCTTCTTGCGTGCTGCAGTGCTGTGCAATTAGCCTCGCACGCTTCCACGGGCTGCCGGTATTTCGTATGTGAAATTCTACGTATGTGAATCCATAATAGTATATTTTGAGGAGTATTAATAAATTTTTCGAATAATTGATTCCTCTAAATGAGAAGATATGAGTTTGAGATTTCAGAAAAATCACTGATAAATATCAATTACTTTCTTATCAATGTTGAATCATGAACACATGTTCTTAATTTAAAAGGCAACTGATAAATAAATGTCATATGTTAATTTTATGCGGTTATACAATGGGTGCAAATGTGTGGGAGCGGTGAAGGGATGTAATGAACATATACTACACCATACACAAGATTTTTTAGTATGGTATCCCATATCTGAGAATTTTGTATTTCAAATTAATTTTTTTATTAATATTTGCTGGATCTGTATTCTCTTAACGTTCTATATTTTAACGATCTATATTCTCTAAATCGTTTAAATTGCTTTGATGCTTTTGAGAATTTGAAAACATTTAATGATACTTAAAATATTGTTTAGACCACTATTGCGCTGACCCCTTCAATTAATATACAATGAATGCTGAAAATATGTTGTACATAAGCTAGGAATAATTTTATAAAATGCCATTCGTGCATTGAAAAATCTCAATGCACTCCTAGTATTACCAGTAATAATTAATAGATTTGTCCAACAGACAATAGTGATAAAGTTCATGCGTTTGCGTGTAAGAACTACTAACTAATATAAATTTTAGTTAATGGTCGAATAATATTTAACAATCTTTTTGTATTAATATTTAACAACCTTTTGGTAAAAATTTTTTAAAACATGACTGTTAATGAAGATTTTGGAAGTTTATTAACTTCTATTTTTTTTAATGAAAGGAAGGACTAATTTCTGCTTCATTAATACTTATTTTTATATATTGCAAGCCACCAGCTTAATATTAACACTTAATCCAGGCATTTAGATTCAATTGAGAGAGGAGTTGTATTATGCAAAAGAAATACTTTCAAAGAACAACGCCAGGAATTTTTTGTTTAGAGAATAAATGCAAAATCAGAAAGAACTTCTGCCATAAATTATCTCATAAAAATACTTAACTAGAAAGTTAATTTTTATTAGGAGTACATAAATTACTCTTCTAACTAAACCGCATATCGTCTCTCAAAAATCAAACTCATAGCCAAATGCAAGTATTAGCTTTTAATAGTTAAGTACACGTACAGTAATATACTGCATTTCGACTCCCGTCATTCGTCATATTTCTACATTTTTTTCTAAGATATTATAGTGATGGTTTTCCATATTCAGTAAATAAAATAATTTTATTTGAGGTTGACTGTTAGATTACTCTTTAAGTCTCTATCCTTATCTACAGAGTTCAGAACTAATATATTCTTTTCAAAACGTGTTCAGGCACACCTAGTTATTTTCCTTCTTCCTGCCCACTAGTTGTTGCTTAGTGTGTTGATCATTCTTCACTTCCCTCCATTAGAAGGAGACGTCTTGTTTGGGCAACGTGCACGCGGGGGTCATCGGCGGCGACCTAATGCCTATCTGCGGGGGCAGCTCGTCCATCAAGGGCGGCGTGTGTCGCGGCCGTCGCAGCGTGTTTTTGCGTGCTCTCCTCGCCTCCGCAGCGCGAGCCTAATGTCCGCTCATCAGCCCTTCCGCAACCAGCCCCGCCCCGCCGGTCCCGCCCCGCCCCGCTCCGCCCCGCCCCGCTCCGCTCCGCCCCGCTCTCGCCTCTGTCCCCGCCCCGCCCCGCGCCGCGCTCTCTTGGGGTCTCCCTCCCCGCCGTAAAACCCCCTGAAAAAGCGCTGGGGCTCGGCTGCGGGGAAACCTGGTCCTCATTCGTTGCCGCGAGTAAACAAAGGCGGGGCATGCTTTTCGATCGAAGACTTTGCCTGAGAAGCTTCGCTGGGGCGGCGCGCGCGCTCCTAAGAAACCCAGAAGAAGCAGAAGCAGCGGCGGCGGCAGCCTCGAAGGAGGGGAGGCGAAGTGAGGAGAGGAGGAGGGACGAGGCGCGAGGCGAGCGAACGTCTCGAGGAGAAGCAGAAGAAGGGAGCGGCGGTGGCGGCGGCATCTCAACATATACGAGATATAAGAGGAAGGGTATGGAAGAACAATAAACGAAAATGTAATTGCCCTCGGTCGTATATTCTGGAAGACGCCGGCTGTGATATAGGCCACGTTATAAACGTAGTGAGCTCGTCGCTAGGCGGGGTCCCTCCTTCCCCACCCCGCCGATCCCCGCCTCGTGCTCTCCCCGCCTCAGCCCCGCGCTTCCACCCCGCCTGCCCCGCCCCTCCCCGCTGCGACTCACCCGACACGTTCGCCCCCGCTCCGTCGTCGCCGCTGCCGCCGTTGCTGCTGCAGCCACCGCCCCTCGGCTTTGAATAATGGAGTAACTTCAGGAAGACAACGCCGATGTCGAAAATATAATAATATTAATTGATGCTGTGTCATATAGTCTTAACTTTGGTGTTTATAACACAAGATATCAGAGAGCATAAACTTTGCCAGTGCCGTTATATTTATAGCTTTTTATCATTATTAAGGGTAGTTAAAATGTTAATTTACTACTCTTCTACCGCACCGCCTCCGCCGCCTCCGCCGCCGTACTTGGGAGCGCGTCATTCGTCAGGAGGTTGAGCGAGGCGGAGGAGAAAGAGGGGATGGAGCGAACAACCTAAGACGAAGCCTAGGAAGATAATTGGCAATTTAAATTACTGTAATATAATTATATAGCACCTCATTATTCAACGTGATAGCAACTGATTTCCTTTTAATCAATTCGAGTAATATGTGTATGCATGTGGGAGATGATACTCGAAGGAATTAAGACGATATATGGAAGAAGAGCGACGTTGGTGGTAACGAGCGGTGCGAATGAAATACGTTCTTACCCGATCTCTTGAAGATGGAAGTAACAGTAAGCTGTTTTCCCGTTGATTAGTCGTGCCTTGCGGCTCGCGACACCCGAGTGGGGTATCTAGTTGAACATATCTCGTGGCATTGCACCCGTATTTCATTTTCTAATGAGATCTTCATCTGGAATCGAGTTTCACTGAGAAAGAAATTCGACTTAGCTGTGTATTCCCGTCTGGAATGCTAAAACCAGAATGTTGCATCAAACTTCAAAACATTCTAAACTATTCTTTGTAATTTCGTTTACTAAATTTTATACATAACTATTATAATGCTTATTAAAAGAAATTAATGGCAGAAAATGTGACACTGATACGTTACTGTAAACTTACGAAATGATGTAAACATGCTTCCAAAGTAGTTACTTTGTACGAAAGCTCTAAAATTGTGTACTAGAAAGTATCTCATTTCGTTCTTTTCAATTACCTTTAAAGGGGTGAAAATCTTTGAGAATGAAAAATGTACAAAAGAATTAGGGATTGTAAACGCGTGATTCATTTCCCCCGAGAACAACTTTTTCATATTTTCAATTCATATTTTTTTAATGTTTCTGAAATATGGCATGAATGTTTGGGGAGATGATACAATTGCCGTAGTGGCGAAGTTGGATCTCTCAACAGGGCGTCATGGGGTCTCCTAGTTCGACGTTTGAGTTGAGATATATTAATGATATAAATTGTGAATATGAAGACAGAAATGATGAAATTTTAGTCAAGGTTCACGCGCGAACCCTGAAGAAACCTACAGTGAACCCTCTTGGAGCCCGCTCTCCATTACAAATCCCACCTCGATCTGCAACCACACCTCAGCCCCGGCGGCGGAAGGCTAGCGCACTAACGGCTACACTACGGGCCGCATTCTATTCTGAAGTTAGTGTCAACACCCACGGTCTAACCGGGAGAGATGGCTCAGGGCATCAACTGATGTCACTGCAGTCCCTCTGACCGGAAGGTCCTGCGTTCGAGTCCCGAGGTGGCAGGATTTTCGCCACTAGCATGTCAGCGAGGTCGAATTCAGTCGCTGTCTGGAGGAGAATTCTAGCGGCCAGCTGCTCTGATCGGTAGTTTTCCGTCGATTCTCCGATCAACACCAGGCGAATGCCGGAGCAGTACCCTACCAAACGGGCCACGGACCACGCGCGATGTGTCCTTCCTCTTCCTTGTCCTATCCTCTCCCCTTACAGACACACACTCACACTAACATGCACTACACTACCACATTCCGGGAGACCGGTCGGTAGCTTAGAGCTTCGACCGGCTTCGAGCTTAGACCGGTCGGTAGCTACAGCCGGCTGCGGCGGCGCCCCGCTGGTAGGAGAGTCCTGGTTAGGGGGAAACCCCACTAGCCGACGGTAGGCCGGCGCCGGATCTCGCCATCCAGCGGGGGAAGGTCACCGCCAACTCCCGAGAAATACATGCACTACACTAACGGGACTAATGACCACAGTAGTTGACGCGCCAGGAAACTCGAAAAAATCAATCAATCAAACCGATCAACACCAGATGAATGCTGGAGCAGTACCCTAATAAACGGGCCACGAACGGCGCGCAATCTTTCCTATCTCTTCCTTGTCCTATCCACACCCCTTACACACACACTTACACACACACACACACACACACACACACTTACACTACCACACATGCCGGGAGACCGGTTGGGAGCTTAGAGCCTGCGTCGGTTTCCCGTTGGTGGGAGATACCTGGATGGGAAAACCTCACTAGCCGACGGTTGGTCGGCGCCGGATCTCGCCATTCAGTGGGGGAAGACCACAGCCACCGCCCGAACAAAAACACGCAGTGTACTTACGGGAATAATGACCGTAGTAGTTGACGCGCCCAAAATCACTATCAATCAATCAACCCACGGTCTATGTTTTCAAATTGGTCTATATGCAGTCACATATTATGAAAGTGTGAGAGTATGCTCTCACCTCGATTTTTTGTTTTCTCATGATTTAATTTATATTTCTGAGAATAAATGAGAAAACTAATTGTAAAATTTGCTCTAACTTCTAATTTTTAGGCAGAAACTAAAGCACGTTGGAATAGTTGTCATGTGATTTGCACTTATATTTCTGTAGGTGCAACTTTTTAATCATCTTATTAACATACAACCTACAACAGAATACAACAGTAATCGAATGTATACCTAAAACAACGTTAAGTATTACTCATGTTTCGAAACTATTTTTTTAGGTCTTGAAAACTGACGTGATAAACTCAACTGTTAAGATTTTAGAGCCCAAAACTACTGCTAGGTTTAGCAGTATACAACAATTCTGCTGTATGTGGGTGTCGGAAAAGAAAGAAAAAAATAACACGTTCATAGCACGTGGTAATCCATCTAATATGAAATTGATTATGATTCGATTGTGTTATTCGATGATTCGATAGAGTGCTTGGTCTTTGGTTTACATTGTTTTTCGTGATGAATAATATGAATTTAGCAGGTTATGGTCCTAAAACGTGGGCAGTAGCGACACCATTAATATTTACAAAAATTTACCTTCGTATTAAGAAGAATATTGTGCATGATTTGAATTAGTTAGGAAAATCCATTGTATGTTTACGTCAACAGTTATATAACATATAAAGGCAGCAAACAATTGTCGTAATGTAGCAACGTTTTCAGTTTAAAGAGTATTTGCTAATGAACTGCCTGAAAAAAAATCGGTTGTTAACAAAATGCTGTATTAGTTCAAAAAAGTGTCGCCAATTATGTTGCAAAACCTCTTCGTTATTCTTAACATTATAATTCCATGATAATATCTGTAACAATTAAAATTTGGGAAGCAGAGGAAGGGTACATATGATTTCTGCAGTGATTATGACACCGAAACATGAAGTCTTTTCTTGTTGTCGTTGTTGTTGTTGTTGTTGTTGTTGTTGTTGTTTGCGTACATTTTAAAATTGTAACATACGCCATTTTTATAGACACACATTCAATTTACCTATGATTATATGAACAACATCCTAATATCGCATGCTCTTGTGTATATTGAATTGTCGTACAAGTATTGTTCAGGAGCGACATAGTTTATTATTGTGATGTAACCAAAATCTCCTTACCTATATATCAAATCTATTTTAAAGAAAACTATTGGGCAAATCGAATAACCTATCCACAACTTTCACAAACGCACAAATTTCTTTCGCTTCTACAATAATCACCACCCATTCGGCACTCTGTCCATCCTTGCATTAAAATATCCGGAGTGGAGTTTTCTTAAGATCGCCGGGGTGATGGTGTCATGACCGCATTCCCTGTACTCCAACGTGCTGCGGCCGCCGCGACCCCTACCCGGGCCCTGCCCCCTGACCCCTGCACGAGCCTGCCCCCTGACCCCTGCACGACCCCCAACCCCGACCCCTGCACGAGCTGCGACGCCTAGGTTCAGGGCTGAACTTTACATAAACACGCCCCCCCCCCCACTGACAGTTTTTTACGTTGTTCTCTTATAAATTTACGAATGAAGATCGGAAATGCCTATATCGTTATATTTACATGCAATATTAAAACATTATTCACTTTTCTAATGCAGTTTATTATCTTTAAAATGTAATTTACTATTTTACAGAAGATGGGTTTCGAGAATAGAAGTTTGTCAGGGCGTATCTTTTTCTTAGTACTCTGATGGTGACGAATTTGTATTCCAACATATATTCTAAGAGTAAATTAATCTCACTTGGCCCTTTCCTGTGTCAACTTTGTACGCTTTCATCATGCTTTTTCCTTTGCGTCCTCCCATTACATCTGCACAGACTACGCATCGATCGTGTGTATTCATATAGTGTATCGAACTTCTCGTAATTGATCTAACTCTGTCTTTTCTACCGGGTCTCATCTCTCCGAATTATTTTTGAGTTTGCCATTCTGGAATCGATTTACGAACTCGAATTAGCGATATACCTGTTTGCACAGTGAATATGCCGAAATGGATCAAAATGAATTAAGTAGTGGTTGATAAATAGGGACATGTTTACTATGTAGTGTATAATTCAGAAAGTGACATTGATTTGAAATGGAGTTAGCAGCATGTGTTTTTATATCAATCTTCTGATTTGGTTATCTTAATTAAATATATTAAAATAAATATATACACTTAATTCAAATGAAGAAGCAGGATTGAAATAAAATTGATCAATTACTCACGCTCAATGAAACGCGGTGAAGTCCACCTACCCATGTATTTATGATTTGGGTAGTATATTATTAATTCAAGGGAAGTTAATTCATTACACTGGAAATGTATGTAGCTACTTATGCAGACGCCTTATTAGATTGTTAATAATTATGAATTAAAATTCTTAATCGTGCTTGGCTAATTCCCACAATTTCTCTCGGGGTTTCGAATCCACAAGAATAACTGGATGTGAAATCACACATTTTTTTTCTATTTGATGAAAGCCATTATTGCTTGTAGTTTTTCTTTTGCTTGTACAATTTGGATGAAGAGAATCGGGAATATACTTGTTTAACTGTTTACGTGCAATGATTTCATGGATAGGGTTTGCATTTAAACAAACTAAAAAGACATATGCCATTGATGGGATTTCTTAGATAACAACACCAAAGTAGCTACAGAAGGTGAAAGAAGTATACTGCTGACTCAGAGATACTCACCATGATACAACAAAATAATATGTTTATGAGAAAACGAAAGATACACTTTTCTACGTCAGGAGCACTGTAGTTGCACTTCAAGATAAAATGAAAGCTACCTTTGCAATCGATTTACAACAATTTCTGTCGATATTGTATCTAAGAACATACGGCCTCCCATATGTGACAATTTATTAATGTATAATCTAGTAAATGGCCAGGCCACAAGCTACTTGGTGGACAAAACCATTGGAGCTCGTGCGTTGAACGAAATTGCCGTCTTATAAACCATTTTCTATTGAATCATCGTGACGAAATACAAGAAGTATGTGACACATTGTACACAAGTTCATGTTGAAGATATGAAAATAACTTTGTGACATATTTATTCTCATAAGCGGTCAAAAGTTAACCTTAAAACGAATCAGCCACAAATTTTTAGTAAACGGCCACACACATGTGCAGTGTAATAATTCTGTGAGGAAAAAAACGAAAAAAAAACCTTTAAAAATAATCATTTGAATGAATGGATTCAGTTCGGAACAAATAACGAACATAAAAACGCCTTTCAAATAGTTGCTACGAAATGAGGAGGAAACGTTGAAACTTCGAGAGTAAGTAACGAACTTGTAAGACAATTTAAAGCATATTTTGTCTAATCAACTACAGCGATATTCGGAATGGCTTAGTCGCAATAAGCACTCAAAAGTTGGTTTGAAAATATGATTTTTCGGTGAAAATGTGCATTGTAAAAGCATATAAGCACTCCAAAAACATGTAAATTGTTTATTATTAAAAATTTAACCAAATATATTATTTCAGAAAGAAACATAACCGAAAAATAAAAAAAGCAGTCGAACTGTGTGAATTGGGTGCTTTTGTATTTCTAGGTTAATTTTTCTTTCCAATAATATATATTAATTTTTTTAATAATAAACAATTTACATATTTATTGAGTATTTATGTGCTTCTACAACGCAAATGTTTGCTCAGAAAGTATATTTTCAAACCAACCTTTGAGTGCATATTGCGGCTTAGCCATTCGGGATATCTCTGTAGTTTATTAGACAAAATATGCTTAAAATTGTCTTAAGAGCTTGTTTTCAATGTTTAGACGTTTCCTCCCCCGACCCCCTGTATATAGAACGTATGTAATTACAAGGCCAATAACGGAGACACATTTTTGTGGAACCCAGTACCCTGGCTACAGTATGGGGTATGACAGGAACAGATTTCTTTCAAACATTCGTTACACGAATCATATACAAAAATAAAAAAAGTCACTCGTTGAGGACGTCCCATTACACGTCCTTATCAAAATATCTAAAATAGTCGACTATCAAAGACAATAGGGAAAAAATCCCTCTTGTCATTGATGACATATTCTATCATATTAACTTGAATTTAAGATTTCTACAGTTTTTGATTTAGAGGAGTGGGATCAAGACCAAAAATATTAAAGTATCAAATTAATTAGTTATATTTAAATAAATAAAATAGTCCAAAAGTTTCTTAAGGGCATACACATTTTTAACTTTATTCTTTTTTCTTTGTTTTTATGATATTTTTATTTGTGCATTGTTTTCTTTTTCTTAAATAAAACAGCAAGGAACCAATATTTTTGTTTTTCAAAACACCCTTAATAATAATAATGATAATAAAAATACGTTACAAGATTTTTGCAAACATCGTCGGTGAACAATTGGTCAGCTCGAAGATCTCATTATTTTTGAAAGTCAAAAATTAAGTGACTTACTTTGAGGAGAAGTGCAATCTGTGTACTTTTGATGCATATTATTAATGACAGTAATTACATCGGCATTATAGTGGTGAGAAGTTGACAACATGGAAAACAATTACACTATTTTTGATCAATTTATTACCAAATCTCGATGTTACACAACTGCACAAACTTCAAAACTCGCCTCTTGAAAAAGAGAGAAATTTGACTTAATCATTTATTTATTGCGCTTACCGATATGTTCTCTTAAACCCATCATCCCCTATTTCTCTGTTCAAATGATTATTATTTTTTCGTGTACTGCATTTTTTAATTTAACAGGTCTCGTCGATTATAGTTTTAGTGCGTTTTACCAGAATCCCTAATTGCTTTCCTCAATTGTTTCTTGTTGCTTGTCTCGCTATATTCTTCATTTTTTCTCACCAGCTTTTTGGTTAATTCTTTCTTTTAGCCTTTTCATACTCGTATGTTTGCGCTCCGGGTGTTTCTCTACGCTCTTCCCTTATTGCACATTATTCTAATTGCATGTTCACGATTGTGTATAATTACATTTTTGCTCACAATTCCTAATTGGATTATTTGCAGAGTATAAAAATATAACATATCTAGTATATTTATGTCAATGTCTTTATTATTCTCATTTCATTACAACATAATGATGAAATATCAAGCAATTCATTGTTTCATCGAAAACGTTCATGGAATTAGTTCTATTCTTTTTTAAATTTATCTTCGATATCATTGTGTTCTTTGACTTGAAGATACTAATTTTCGTTGTAATTTTGTAATTTTTCTCTTAAAGAAGCTTATAATAATATGCAAAATGTTTACATCAAATTCAAATCGAACACCGTTACATAGCAGTTGGACAAATATAATTTAGACACCGTTATTAGACACGAAATAATCCAAAATAACGCATATTTAACAATCAATTATGTGATTTGGCATCTTTCTCAACCTATCGGTAGTCATTCAAATGCCTCTTATCAATTTAAAATTCTTGATACGTGCTCTTTTGGAATGTTTGCATGTTTTAAAGCATTCTATGATATCGCAGAATCACCATGGATGGCATTTTAGGGAAACTAAAATCTCTGTGAATTTGTGACGAATCATTCCCTTTTATTGTGCTATATAGGTATTGATATTTGTTTTAGATCCATTAATGAAACATTTCTGTTAGTTCCATCATCTCAAAATACATTATTGTATTTTTAACAGAATGTATGACGTTGGACAAACATATTTGGTTTCATTAATAAACGTAAGAATTCTCTGAACATAAGAAAAACAAATATTTATACGTACGTATGATAGAGACTATAAAAGCACTCCTCCTCAACTTAAAATTTAAATATTAGTTGAAGACTGTGGCGGTTAATATTGTTTCTCTTTCCCTTGTTATTCGTGATTCGTATTAGAATAGTTATCTTAGCATATGGGTCTTAGCGTTTTGGCGAAAGTACACAAACTTCCCAGATCTTCGTGTATAAATTATGTAACCAGCAATCTGGAGGATCAACTGAAAATTACGCTCCTCTAAATTCGTATTTTATGTGATTACATTAGGCCCATTAAGAACGCCTTCTACTGGAGAAAAGATAATTACAGAAAAGAAAATAACTGTGTTTACATTGTTCACCATATAAGAACTTACACACATACTACACAAATCATGGTACTGTATTATCTTAATTATTAAAGCCCAATTTGAGAAAAATGACGATATAAGTATTTTTAAATTTAAAGTACTAATATGCTCTCCACGTGGCGATCTTTCGAATGGTGTAGTAGGGAAGACCGGGGCTGGTTGGCACTACTTTCTTGTGTAACTCCGGTTTCATTTCGTTTGTATTAATGTAAGTTTATTAGGCTTCCTGATGGTGTTTTTTACGCGAATGTTTGATTGACAAAATTATAGACCGGTTACAAAATCATCAAGTCAGGAAGTGCTAACAAACACCACTTTATGGCGTTGGTGGGCATAGGTCGTAGGGTAGATTGGGACACTACTTTCTTAAGAATGTAGTTATATAATCAATGTCAAAATTGATCATATTTAATTTTTATTTACACAAAGCAATGTAAACAAATTTATCACCGTTTGGTCTTGCAAAACAGACTTACGTTGGTAGTTTTAAAATTAAGTACTTTTCAGTCTTTCATTCGGTTTAATCAGCTTTTCTCCCCTCTTTTAATAAAAATGCTTCTTGTGTTTTTCGGAACATTGAATATGTAAACTCGTTTAAATATTTTAAGTTTCTGAAGAGAATATGAACTTGTGATAGATGAACAAGGCAAAGTGGAAGTTTTAAGTTAAGGAAGAAAAATCTAAAGGAAGAAAACTCTTTAAAAAGTCAATAATTCTTTAGAAAATTAAACATTACCAGTTGATAAAAAAGTTAGAGCAGTTTCATGATTGAATTCCTTTTTCCTTATTTTGTATTTAAATTATAACCTGAAATCATCTAATTAATTTTTGTATTGCGATAATGAATCAGGAAGATTTTTTTACCCCGGACTCGTTTAGGATGTAGAGCCTTGGCCATTACTGAGTCGAATATCGGATCAGTACCAAATTTATGCAGTTTTTTAAAATTCATTACTGAAAAAAACTAGAAGTTCGTGATTTTTTTAATTCAACAAATTAAAAATAAGCCATTTCTAGGGAAGGATCTATTAAAAAAGTAATGTAATTGCCCATGTGTTTTACGTAACGAATTTAGGACTGCAGACCAAGACGTTTGAGAAAACGACGAAAATGTTATTAAGTGTGGACATAACTGTCTCTAGATGTGAATAAAAATACCAGAAAAATAGTTTGGTTCTGTAGAGATGGTTTGCAGACAGAGGATGGCGATGGATGGCTGATTGACACAATGTCTACCTACCCCAATTAAAACGTGTCAATCATTGACTTCGATGGGGATTTTTTATTTAATGTGGCCGTAGATGTAAAGGAACTGTAAAGTAAAAAAAATGTTACACGAAAATGAAGATCTAGGTTGAAAGTTCCATCTGAAAGGAAAGGCAAAGAAGTAAAATCTTTCCTTCTAAGTGTTACAGAAAACAATCAATGAACTAATTCTCCAACCTCTAACACATACGTGAAATTACGGTTCCACCGTCATTGCACTTATCGTTCTGAGACTTTCGTGGGATGTTCGTTAGGTAAAGGATAAGTGACTCAAAGCTAGGTCTTATAACGTACTGAATGTAAGGATCTGCGTCTCAACCATTCCTTTGTGTCAATCAGCCCCGGTCTTCTATGTATTAATAATCCCTTGTATAAAATGAATGTTGATCATGATATCATTTTACCGTTAACAAATGAGGTTTACATAGATTTAATATAATTATACATAATTTATTTACGATATTTCCTTCCTATTTTACATTATTTGCGGACGAAAAAAAATTGAAAATGTTCCATCTTGGAAAACATAAATTGTGATGCAGCCTATTACTACCATGCAATCGACTCCTTTATTTTAATAATTTCTATTTCATTTCTACTACAATTAACCACATTCTGTCTTTTTGTTGCAAATAATTTCAGTATAGACCACTGCGTTTGAGAAAAGGAGGTAAATGCAAACTTAAGTACATAAAAATTGGCCAGATATAGGAGACTGATCAATTACAACAGATAGGTTTGTTACGAGTAGTAATGAAAGACGTCTATTTCATTTATTTACTTTATCGTTAAAGAATAAAAAGAACTGTGTGACCTGTGCAGGGACAATACATCTATACCTCTAATATATCTAATGCCTATTTAGAATACTGATTTAAGGTAAAAGCAAAGCTCTCGCGGTAAGTCCAGAAATGTTGTTTTTTCTCCAAAGTGTATCTTAAACATAATTTTCTTTTAAATAGATTTTTTGTTATTACTTTTCAATTAAAAATACTCATATATAATACAAATTTTGAAAGTTATGTTACAAATTTTGAAAGTTACTGAGTATTTTGCATCTCCGGGCATCGGATTACTGGGCTTCCACTGTACTTCTGCAAATTCATCTATTGGTTTCGTACAAGCAACATCACACCATCTGATATGGCACTGTTTCTAATATTCTTATGTTAAACCTGTTATTTATTTACATAGTAATTCTGAATAAACTTTTCAAAAATTTCTTGAATTAAAATGTTGTTTTCACATAAATGAAGAAAATTTGTTTTCTTCTCAATGTGTAATAAACACATTGTTTGGTTAGAAACCACACTTATATTTTTCAGTAGCAATATTTTAACGTTCCGCACTTATTCACATTTTCGCATTATATTTCATAATATAAACATTCAAAAAATATTTTATAATATTTTTGAAGCTGCACACCCGTGACACTACTTTCATTTAGATATAAATTAGGGTGTAATTATATGGATATATTTTGCTGCATATGAATCATAACATAGAAACATGGCTTTTCATTAGGATAAGAGAAACTATTGTACGCATACGCTATATACTGTTATAAAGGAGAATGGCATCAAAAGAACTTCAGAAAGCCAGTTCTATAACATCACCAATATCAAGGTGTGTCGTTTTTTTAATAAAACATGAAAATGTTATTTGTATATTGGCTTGAAAATGTTTTAAATATTTTTTTCTTTCTAGAAAACTAATCAGCCATTTCGTAACTAATATAAAACAACTCGTGAAACATCGTAAAATAACGTTTGCAATAAAAAACAAACCAATAGTTGAAATGCAGTGCATTTCAATTCTATATATTTCATATTTTCCTGATACATGATGTTCATGTTAGCACTCTACTTAATCATCATAATTATATTAGAAAATAGACAAACTGTTCAATATATATCTTAGAACTATGCCTTTGTTTCCAAGTCATATTCTACAAGCGACTCGTCGTCAATTGCGACCCTGATCATGTACTTAAAATTCCAGATAATATTTTTATAAATAGCTGCGTTGGTGTGTTTGATATTTTAAACTGAAATATAACGTTATGAAATTATTGGTGAATGTTGCAAGTTGCATCTCGCAAAACAAAACACAATAAAACTAATTCATAGCATATGTGATGTGTGTGTATATTTGCTTATTATGTTTATTATAGTTATTTAATTTTACTATTACTGTGTTTTTGAAATAAAATTAGAATACAAATATGGTGGTGGTATGAATCAGAAAATAAAGAAATAAAATCTTACTTTCGTGTGTGGCCGAACGAACAAATTTTCCTTAGTCAAATTTCAACAATGAACGACGGTCGTGTTGAGGACGATCCTGTCGATGTCCTTGCTGGAGCTTTCTCCTTCGTCTGCTGCTGCTGCCGCCGCCGCCTTCCTGAACGTCTAGGGCAGGATGCGAGGTCAGAGGGCAGCTAGGTCGTTCGGGGGCCACCGCCGCTTCGTGTGTGTTGCCCGCCGCTACGCACTCCGCTATCGGCTGACCTCCGCCTGCTCACTGCCACCTTGGCTATTGTGCGTGAGAGAGAGCTGCTGACACAAAAGCGACCGGTGTCACATACACATCTGGGTTTGTTTTTTGCGGTTTGGAGTTTAGAAAGCGGAGTTTTTAGAAGTGGGACACAGATTTTGTCGGTTTTGTTTGTTTGTTTGTGTTTTTGATGACCTTACAGTCAAAGACGACCAAAAGCGGAGCTGTAGTAACAACAGGTGTTGTATTCTTATGTAGCAAGAAAAGTTGGTTCATGATCCCAATAATCTTAATTTGCTTTCCAGATTTTTCGATCTAATTTTGGACTTTTACTCCTTGAAATTTACGGAAAATATTGTACTGTTTCTTTCAAGTAATGCCTTCTTTATTTCGTGACACTGCACTTTTCTCACATTTTCCTCTTTGGGGTTTAAAACACGTAATCATGTTTAACTCAGAGTTTTCTATTCTATGTATTACAAGAAAATTCCACTGTAAGAATCATTTCCGTAAAACGAGCACATTGTCACTCACTGATCCTCCACAATTCTCTCTGACGGTACGATTCGCAATTAAGTTCATGTAAAAGATGAATGAAAGACTCTACATGTATCATGATATTAATTCGGATATCAGCATTATCCAGTGTTCGACAGCAACCGTGACATAAAATTAACGGAAATTCTATGATGAAATTCATAAAGAATGTATATATAGTTTTTGCAAAACAATATTGTCTTCACGAAAATGGAGTGTAAAAACCACTACTTGCTCTCCGGCTGTCGCGGCACCGCAAAAACTAAGGCATGTGCGATAGCGCTGGACGTTTAGTTTCTCCGTTTTATCAGTGGATTTGTGTAGTCTGTGAGAATTACCGTTGAGGAAGACATCCAATCTAGTAGACTGTCTTATGCTTTAATAGAATCAAGTGTTTTGTGTGTACTATTCAATCAGATAGTCAAATCTACTTTCAATGCAGTACTTAATACACAAATGTTCAAAATGAAAAAAAGAGTATGCGCCGACATAAGAATGAACGTTGAACATGACCCAAGGCTTCTGAAACTAAACACCACTTCTAAATGCTTGAATCATAATTTCTAAGGTTCACTGAGTGTGAACAAGTGTCTTTTTTGATTTCGATAGCCCAAAATGATAGTTCTTGTAAATCGTGCTTAATATTATGAAACATAGTAATGAATGCAAGTTTTCTTTTTGTAAATCTGTGTTAGTAAATTTTCAGAAACGTCTTTTACATCAATTTAAAACTTTATGAGAATATACTTCATTTTAGAAAAGATAATAGGAGTACTTTATACTGGGATTTGTTATATTACTGTCATTTCTGTTAATGACAGTAAATATTATTAAGCAAAACTGCTTTTCCTACAATAATGTAAATGGAGGTGATTAAAATAAAAGTAGAATTAAGTGACAAGCATGTGTAAAAGTATTTTATTTTAAAGGCGAAATATACTTTTATTATTGCTGACAAATTGTGTATTATCGTGAAAATATTTTACAAGAATATGATAGCAACGTTTACGACTGAAATAAAAGTCTTGGATGTCAGACTTGTATTTAATGAATTTTTTATTTAGGGAAAGTAGGACAAACGTAGGTAACAGTAGCTTCAATTTTCTAATTTTATACACTTCAGTTGCTCTGGATGAGAGTACCTAGAAGAGTAAGAGTACTAAGGAAGTAAAATTGTTACATAACAAACCCATATTTTGTAATTTGTAAAAGCGAGCATCTTAAGTTGTGAAAGTACGAAATTGTATGCCATAGTTAAAATATATATTGAAGTTTTATTTGAAAATTCATTATTCTATGAAACAACAAAACTCGTAATTTTAATTTAAGAAAACATAAAAAGCACGCTTTTCTTTTCAAATAAATTTTATTTTCAGTATTTCAACATTATATATGAGATATAATAGATATATTTAGGAAAATAATGTATTAGAATCGAAGAATCACGAGGAAACGTAGAATAACAGCAAATAGACACAGAAAAACAAATCGAAGGAAATTAAAGACGTTTGTTAGTATTTAAAAATCAAGATGTATGTATTTTGTGTTAATTATCAGGTAAAATATTGTAGCAATGAAATTTTACATAAACTTTACAAAAACATCTTGTGGTGAATGGGAAAATATTAAAATGGGGGTATTCGTGGGGTAATGTTCCATTAATCGATGCTGAGAATACTACGAGCTACGTTTCAACACTCGAGGGTGTATATTTACTCCCCCGCAAAAGAAGCGTGGAAGAAATCCGTGACCGCGACAATTTCTACAGCTGCAAACCAAACCAACCACCGCTCCGCCCAGCCGCCTCTGCTGGATGCGGCGGTAGGCTGCGGCGGGCGCCGCGTGGGCCCGGGCGGCGACGGGCCGCGGGCGTCGGCGTCTTCCCGGGCGCCCTCGCGGGCGTCGGGGCGCCGGCGCCCAGCCTCCGCGCCGCGCGCGCGCGCCGCGCCGCCGCCGCCGCCACCGCCGCTCGCGAGCCGCTCCGCTAGTTCCGCTCGCTCCGATCGCCGCCCGCGCCGCCGCCGCCAGCGCCTCGCCTGCAGGGGAGCCCGGCCGCGGCCGCCGGGGCGACGCCGTGCGTCCCGGCCGCCGCTCTCGCCCTGCAGCTCTGCTCCCACGTGCTGCAAACAACAACGCGCCTTAGAAATTCACCTTCATGTGCTTACCTCTCATCACACAAATATCTGAACAAAGTGAAGTAGAAATCAAGCAAAATTTAACAAATTTAATATATAAATTGCGATCTTAGATTGTGAAAGTTCGACCTAACATTGAGAAAATTTTGCAGATAAACATATTGAATGTTTGTATGTGTCTAATAAACCCACGTAAAAATCCAAATAGGGGCGGTGTCATCTCGTGCGTCCCGGCCACCGCACTCGCTCAGGAGCTCTGCTCCCACATGCTGCAAACTACAACGCGCCTTCGAAGTGCACGTTCACGTTCTTTACTTGCTTTCCCCCTAAAAAATATCTGTCCGAAGTGAAGTAAAAGTCAATCAAGAATTTAACAAGTTTAATGTAGAAATCGTGATCTCAGAATATTCGATCTGACTTTGAGCAAATTTTACATATGAGCATTTTGAATGTTTGGATGTCTAATAAACACACGTAAAAATGCAAATAGAGATAGACCAGTTTCTTCATAAAAGGTTTTTACAAGTCTTACTTTAAAACTGATGTATTAAGTTGTTGATCTGACGATAGAGAGTTCAAATATGTCAAAACACCGTTTTTTGGCTAAATTCCAGATATAATTTTGTTCTGCGGCCGCGATGTACCGTAGTCAACTTCGTAAATCACACCTGCGTAATATTTATTTGTCAACTAGTTAGTTTGAGAAAACGAGCACATTTCCAGCGATTGACGTCTAAAATATTGTAGGGAGTGTAAACCAGCTGATGGGAAATATATTATTGTTCCTTATGCTTCCTTCCTTTCAAGTTTTTCAAGAATTCGGTGGCATGCGCTAGAAACTCATACTGACAAGAAAGACTGAAAAAATTCGATCCTTTACAACTTGAAAATGGCTTTTTACGCATGTGAATAAATGTTAGCCGTAATATGAAATAACAGGGTATTTGTGTATTTTGTTTAGTTCACCAAATAAGATTACGTTCAAATTTTGTTTGAGTTCCATGTTTTGTACACCAGTTTGTAAAATGACTCAGGAACAAAATACTTCGTTACACTTATATTATTCCACTTTTTCATATATTTTCTCCCAGATCAATATACCTTGCATTTTTCAAAGTGTCAACGTTTATTCGGTACGTAGTACATTACACAGTATTTTTGTCTTTTACATAATATTCTTATAAAATAAGTGTGTTATAAAGTATTCTTGTATTATACATTATTATAATATTTGTATTATAATATTACATAGTATTCTTGTATTTGAGAGCAAAATATTTATTACTAATTTACGATGCGCACAGAAATTGAAAGAAAACTACGCAGTCTCTCACCTTGTGAGAGACATTACATATTTGCTATCCACACGTTGCTTTACAGAACAGGAATATATTTGATATTCTTGATAAGTAAATAACTCTTGTATTGTATATACTATACTATATTATTGGAGAATTTGTGAAGATTGTTTTTGTTAAAACATTTATTTTTTGAAGTGGTATTCAAGAGTATTTAATATGTACTTGAGCAGTGTACGTGCTCTCTTTAGGAAAACCAATTTTCGTGTTTTGGTGCAGCTGCATGTTTTCAACTGCAAGCCATTAATTATTTCAAAGTACATGAGTAAATAGAGCACGAGAAGCTTGAAATTATCTTAATTCATTAATTACAGCAGTGATATTAACATATCATGCATGTCTACATATATTCTTTAACTTCATCTGTACTTTTCAATCATTAGAAAATAAGTAAACATTCAAATCATTATCACTTCTCTTTCACCTCAATCATGATCATCATTACTGATTAAATATCAAGTATTAATTCGAAGATGTAGCGTTCATGAGACTTAAACTTGGGTCCAGTATATCCCAGTGCCCAAAACAGCTCAATAAACGTAGAATATTCTATCTACTTCAAATGGTTCCTGAATTGCATTATTCTTCATTTCAGGGACCATTCTGAAAAATAAATTTTGACTTTATTTGAATATCTTTTGTTACGTACTAGGTGCACTTTCAACTTCCGTGAATGTTTGGTTTGCGGAAGTAAAAAAATCTTCCTGGTAGTGCAGTACGCGACATTCAGAATAAAACCCCCTCCCTATCCGGAAATGGGAAATTCTATTCTTGAAATAGAACTGGTTTTAACCCGGTGATGGTGAGCGCGTAGCATGGCCGGTAGAGCATTCAAATTACAACTAGTTCTGCTGGACGATACCGGATTTCCTCTTGGAAACTTGTTCCGTGGCCATCGTTAGCGTAACTTGAGGTGGACTGGCCACGAAAAAAGGACCGGTCGTTTGCTGAATATTTTTCCGGGATCATTACGGACGTTTGTACTCTATTATTCACACAATTAGATCCAGTGTTACGTCATCGTTCAAGACGAGTGATTTTTACTGCCCCTTTCCATTTTGAACGGGGTGTTCTGCTTAAGATTACGTTTCTCGACCAGTTCTGTTCTTTGCAGTAACATAATGACTTCAAACTAGCAAACTAAAACCTGTTATATTATACAAAAACTGGCGTTTTCGACTTAGGATACAACTGTTGTCCATCTACACGAATTTTAGATTTTGTTTAAAAATGAGGGTTTTCCATTTAAGATTAAGGCAAAAGTTCCTTGGAATTATATTCGCTTCTTAAAAATTAGGATAGTAGGCTACCTCTAAGAGAACCGTTTCATTTACATCTACACAAGAATTGACTTTAAAATATTACTTTTCTTCAAATGTTCATCACAGTTAGTAATACATAATGTGGAAATAGCTATAAACTTTCAACATCATTCTCAATGTTTTCCGTTAGTGTTGATTTACCATAAAGAAGAGAATTTATTATTTTTGCAATTTCATAAAAATATCATACAAAAGCAGCAGCATGCGATTCTGTGGATAATTTGTTGTTTTTGTGGTAGTAGATGAAGCACAAATCGTATTATATCTTCAACACAGGACGGAAATAACAGTAAATTACATAACTTGCATTAAGAGAATTTTCATAACGAGAGCATTTCATAATTGGAAAAAAAAAAATTTAAAAGGAACTTCTCGAGACAAGCGGATAAGCAACAAAAAGGAGCATTTACTAGCAACTTGGGCGGTTCGAAAATACACTGTTACGCTGGGAAGCCCGCGCAGGAGCTGCCCAGCGCCGCAAGCCATCCCCGCGGCTCCGGGCGGGCTGCGCGTCCCCGCCGCCCCGGCCCAGCCGGCGGGCCCGCTGCGTCGCGCGCGCTCCGCGTCCCTTGCGGCCGGGGCCGCACTTTTCGCCCGCCGCATCCGCCGTATTAAAAGTTGCGCTCTTTCCGCGAGCGAGCGCGCGTGCGCCGCGCCACCGCCGCTCCGCCGCCGCCCACCCGGCGTCGGCCACCCGATAGCCCGGCCGCCAGCGCACGGCGACGCCGCACGGCGAGGAGCCGTTCGACCCGGGCGCCCCGCCCGCCGCGACGCCGGCGCCCGCCGACGCCGACGCTGCCGACGTCGCCGACGCCTGCCTGCCGGAGCTCTGCCCTGGCGCTCCGCGCCCGGTGCAGCGCCGTCCCGCGGGCAAGCGGAGGAGCGCGGAAACCCGACAGTTTTGTCCACTGGTGCAGGATGCACTAAAGACATTTTTTTTTTCTTTTCAGATTTATATATAGTGTGATCTCACAGCCAACGTTTCGAGGCCCTATTTGGTTTTATTATCAAGGCTTAAGTACACAGCTTTTAGCCCATTATAAGAGGATCATTGACAAAAAGGAGAATGACTATTAAAAATGAAACTAAAATCTAATCAATGAGAAACAGTTCCATTATGAATCTTTGCGAATCTCGGACCATCTAAACATGTCCGCATTTGTATTTACGAGTTTAATAAATCCTGAACCATCCTCCTAAATGGAAATTTCAAAACAGACTAGGAAATTAACTGGAAACTCTTCCCACCACGCATTTTTTTCTAGTCAGTTTACAATTATGTGTGAGCATCCTTTCCGAAACTCACCATCTTCAAAAAACCGTTTTAGAGAAAACGAGAATTTCTGCTGCTACCACTACATCAAATATCACATTAGGACGAATACTTTCATTATTTGCCTTCTGGTTTTGCGCCGCTTAGAGAATTTTCGTTAGTTTTTTTCAATCTATCATTAAGTTAAATTTATAAATATTTATTACCCTTGCATATTAAAGTTATGTAAAAATGTAGAAGTTTCCTTGACAGCTTCAACATGTTTTGCATAAAAATGTCACCAATAATGTTTCTGAAATAAAGTTCTCAATTAGAAAACTATGCCTGTGTGTTCGTTCCGAAGTCGAGCGACAAAATCTCTCTTTAAGAAACTTCAAATATTTAAAATTCAGCTAGAAGGTGGGAGTGCCAATTAAACGTATATTTTGTGATGAGCTCATATTGTGCATTACAAATTTCTCTTGATTTCCAATGCGATATACGAGCTATTTTCGAAGAACCAATATTAAGAAAAAAACAATTCGTTGAAAATTGTTAAGAATTTATTTTAATTGGCCGAAAATTTAAAAAACTACATGCCGAAAATTTCGACATGCGCTTCACAGATCTATCGGATAGAAATATTTTTTATTCTCTTCCTGCATACGCACTTAAAAGCTGATTCCAAACTTCAGATAATATCAAAACATTTTATTAAATACCGAAATAACTCATAAAAGTTTGAAAAGGTGTACACAATTACATATTAAAAAACTTAATAACATGGATGAGAAAACGAAGAAACGTCACGGAAACGAGGAAAATTTTTGGGAGGTTTTGTCATCTCTCAAGAATTCGACGTCACCCATGGAGCGACTTCGTACATTTAGTAGTGTCCGATTTTGACTGATTGGAATTGATCAATATATTCTAACATCACAAAAATGCGTTTAATTTAGGCGGGCATTGAAAGAAGAAAATATGTGGGTACATTTTTTTCCTATGTAGTTCATATGGAACACAAGTTGTGAGCATAGTTAATAGAAGGAATGATTAAGTTGTTAAATGCAGAGCACCAGAATTGTGGTGATTTATAATGATAAGCAATTATTTTTTGTATTCATTAGCAGAAAAATTAAAGCTTTGTTGAAGATACTATGTTTATTTATTTATTTAAATAAATAAATAAACATAGAATAGTTAACATAGATAACATAGATAACATAAATAACATAGTATAGTATAGTATAGTATAGTATAGTATAGTATAGTATAGTATAGTATAGTATAGTATAGTATAGTATAGTATAGTATAGTATAGTATAGTATAGTATAGTATAGTTTAGTTTAGTTGAAGATACTATGTGTTGAATACATTCTCTCATTTTGAAATATATGAACGTCTTTCGAAAGCTTTACTTTTTGATTTATAAAACAAAATTTAGCAATAAATCCACATAAATGGTTTTACTTTAATGTTTCTTAAATGAAAAAAGTATTTGTAAATATTAATGTAGGAGATTTAAATACATCATAGTTAAGTACAACGTACGATATGAAGGAAATATGAATTAGTGATGATATAGTGATGAATATGAATAGTGATGAATAATGATGGATATGAATTATATGATATGAAGGAAACATGAATTAGTATTTATTACTTCAAACAAAATGTTATTTAAAATTGTAATCCAACTAAACAACTTTCAATGTCTACTTCACCTGTTGTTCTTATTTTGCGATGATTTTTAGAAGCATAAGCATTCATTTGCAAATTGATTATTTTCCAAAAAAATAAAAATGAAATCATTGTCATGTGTGTTGTAATTAACAAAAGTTCTCCAATTTTTTTAAATTAAAATAATCATTTCCTGAAACTGATTTTATACTTCATTGGTGTACCAATAGACAGCCAATCTGTGGTTAAATGTGATGTTAGCTCACATTTCTCAAAACTTTCGCTATTCTCATTCTACGGAATACCATCAAAATTATTGTATATTTTCTTTTTTGTAATTGTTTATATAAACGTAAATTGAAAAAATGTCAAGAATGTTTATAATTTCTTTGATTACAATAATCTATTCACCATTTTCTATGAGGATTTATTATTTCATATCACTGTTCAACATTTACCAATAATGTTTATCACTGCCAGAATTTTCAGGTGGGACTCGCCAAAATCGGGGGTTTCAGAATATTTCGCTTGAGAGAAACTAGTTTACTTCGTTCAGTAAACCCAATGCCGATGTAATCAATAAAATGTCAACTTACGAAAAATGTCTGAAGAATTTTTTTCTTAAATTAAAAGAAATTAAAAAAACTATTTTGAAAACACAAATTCAACCCTCTAGTAGTAACCAATGTAGTACAAAACAATATTTCGATCGACTTCGTTATTTAAATCTGAAAGTCTTGGCATTGGAAAAACAATTTGAGTCACTTTCATCCAGGAACTTACGCTGTGAAAGGGGTTCTTTCCAAAAATAGCCTTTATCAGTCGACTCCCTAATGTCCGTATGTCCGTTGTTTCTTCATACCCCATTCTTGAACCTCGCAAATTTTCAATTTAGAGATGTTTTTCTTTGGTAGAAACTCTCTATATCGCAAACTGATATTCTGATTTCAGAAGAATTAGATTTCACTACTCTTTTACACAAAACACGTTATTTCCTAGATTTAATGAGTTACGAAAATGCTACGTGTGGTAGTCTATCAAATAAGATCAAGGAGAGGCAAAACTGACTTTCAATTTTATTCAAATTACAGAATAACTTATCCTGGACGTTTTATTTCAGTTTATCTAAATTATGATTTTTTTCAAAAGCAAACTGGTCTGACATTTATTTCTATCTTCTCCCTTTTATTGATTGTGTTGAGGTTCTAGATTTGTTTCATAAATTAAAATGTAAAATGCTATTACACAATAATGGCGATCTTAATTGACTGATACCTTTTATCATAAAGTATTTAATTTTTCTACGAAAAGTCGCGACAACTCCTTAAGCTAACGACAACATAACAAATAGGTCTCTCTAAGCAAGAATTACAAAAAATGTTGATGGCAAAACACATTAAGTAATTAAATAAATATCGTGCTGATTTTTTAAAGTAAGAAGGGAATAAATTAAATAAGTATATTTAGTAATCACGCCATTCGTATGAATTATTTCGATTCAATAATGCACGAGTGTTACAATTCTGCATGAAGTATCGACGAGCTTCAAAATTTGTGCTTTTTGTAGACAGCGGATAACCTTACATTCTATATTTAAAATAATAAAACGGGGCCAAGATAGAGATTAATCTTACCACTGAAGATACACACGTGTAATGTTCATATACTTTTCGATGATTAGAATTTACTTTACGGGGATAAATTTCAATCTTTCATCAGGCAAATGTAAAAATCCACTAAAACAATAATGAATTCAAATAAACAACAGCGGCAATAACAAAAGCATATTTCGTTTTAATTTTGTCTACTGGTAGAATTTTATTTCCATTTTTTGCTTCTGTCATAAATTTAATAAAAAGTAGTGAATGTAGGAGCTTTGTTCAAAATAATGTTTTGCAAAGAGAGGTTTAAAGAACGGTTATTCAAATTGATGATGTGCCTACTCTGTGATGAATGTGTTCCATGTATTGTTTTTCTATTATTATTTATAGTATGCAATTCATTTTATAGGGTTTACTTGGTTCATAAATCTCTACCATACGTTTCAATATACTGAAACTGGTGTATGCTCTTAACGCAAATGCCGCCCTGAAAGCGGTGAGGTGTGGGAGATATTTTAGTACTATACCACAATAAATTTTAGTTTCAGCGTAGTAGCTTTATTAGGGCATTATTGAATCTGAATCTATAGCAATTGACTAGAATGCATTATTAAAGAAAGTGTCTATACTAATGAATCTATACAGTTCAAATAACTTGCAGTACAAAAATGTAAATACTCGTGTAACATGTACTTCAACTGAATAAATATTTACATAAAAATTGTATATAAAGTAAATTAGACACGTGATAATGTCCTTCAAGCTAAGAGCCGTGGCGTACATAATCCCCTATAATATTTAGGATTTTACGAGAAAATGTCGAATAATTGGTAACAAATTTACAAACGTTTGCCCTAATAAATATACATAAAGGAATTTCTTAAATAAGAAAAAAATGCTGTTCTTTAATGTAATTCGGTGTACATTTTTAAGTGAGATTGCGATTTCTTCAGTTGTGAATATTTTAAATACATTACACAAGAAACTGACCACAAATGAACACAGATGCCAAGGCACTATTATTTAGAAAAGGCAATATTTTTAAGACTTATTTGAGAAACCAGGAAACATAAAGTTATTGAAAAAAAAAAGCTTGATAAACCAAACCAATATATGTACCGATCGATAAGATTTAATTCTCTGAAACTATGATCAATTATAACCTATGTTGAATATATGAATTATAAATTTCGATTTCCTTGAAAAATATCATATTAACACTTTCTTTTCTTTTTTATGCAGTGTTTATTGGAGATATGGAACTTCAGATATTTTGAATACAGGGAGATGTACATGTTTGGAACACAGGCTGTTAGACTCAGCAATGCAATTACAATAATATGAAAGTATTACGTAAACTTGTATATATACATTATACAACTTTCTTTTTATAAATTATAGAATTACAAAAATTAATTATATATTATTATACCCGGGGTTTTCCTTAACTGTGAAATAATAGAACACTTACTATAAATTAAGGCAAACTATGTTAACAATTCATACGGAAAACCGCGCATTGTGAAAAGTACATTGAATGTATTCAATTCGTACTCAATATTTTTATGAAATATTTTTAAACATTTTTAACTCTACTTTGTAAACTCGATGAAATAATACATAATTTGGTCAACTACATCCAGCTGAAATCCCCCTCGAAAATTGTTGAATAGATAATCTTCAATGTATGAGTTTTGAAAATCGAATTGAAAATTACATATTTAAAATTTAGATAAACAATATTAATTCCAATTATTTTAATTGAATAACTCTTTTTATTACTTCCATTCATACACGGTAGCGCAATAAAACAATGATAATGAAAATAATATTTATTATTATGTTAAACATTGTTTTTTTCGGGAAAATGTTTTTGCTCTACTAATTTCTATTTTTTGTTTAATGTTAATAACACTGTAACCAAATAGGACTAATAATCAAAGTGGGACTTTCTCTACATTACAGAAAGGAAATAAATATTACCCACTAAGTGTTGGTCGAATTCACTTCCATGTATTAAAATGCGACTAAGGTTTTTGAGTTAAATATTTTTGTTAATACGTGTGTAAGTTATCGTAAGCTCAGTGGAGACGATCTTTATTGAAATAATTGCATTCCATGTTCCTGATATTATAGTAATTTCCTTCACGTAGAGCACGAGCAGGAATAAGAACCAATATCTCTAGATCATTTGCAATTCCAAACAGTTTTTATTACACAGCAGTGAATATTTTCTTTACAAATATTTAAAAAACAAAATGATTGTTATTACCTGCTTTCATAATTCAACTTAAAATGTATGCGAGTTACAGTAGGGTTCCGAGACCTCACCAAAACGTGTACAGATTGCACTTCTTCCATGTACTATGTCATCGTAGTTTTTACTGTTTGTTATGGTTAAATAAATAAATGGAAAAGAATTAACGCTTAGTAAGATATTTGAGGCGTGTTCAGAGTCCTCTTTGAAGTGAGCTTATGAAACAAGTGCTTCAAAAAAACAGAAAAAATGTGAATTTTGCTATGAAAGATTATATAAATTGAGATCACCGTGAGGAGGTCAGCAACATTTTCATATGAAACATTTTTCTATAGATTTTTCTTAAAACATTATTTATCACTCCTTTTTACACAAAATATTATTAGTATGTCAATAACACGAGAAAATGTGTTTTGTAAAGGTCAATCTAGAAAAGTGATTCTTAATACCACATTTAATTATTTATCTACACTGATACCTCCTACGAAAAGGTCCGCGATTGTGAAATACATTAAAGTTTTGTATTGCAGAATATTTTAAAAAAAATGACAAGACATAATGAGAGGGGCGTATGCTGTAATAATAGACGATGATACGTATTTCAACTTCTCAATCTCACGAAGTTGAGTATGTTAGTTTCAACTACTAAGAATAATGCCCGAAGTTAAAACGTCATGTGATACCATGACTCCAACGAAGAGGTCTTCCTCCATTAAATATTTATTTACCAGTTGTGTTATGGAAAAACAACTTTTTATTTTATTTGTTATGCAAAGAAGTTGTACTTATGCATTACTATATAATGTTATTACATTAGTTGTCACTGTTTATGTTAAAATATTTAATTTATTGCAGTGTTGTGCGAGAGTCATCTAAATGTCGTTCTAGATCAGTGTGTGCTAATTTTTGGAAAACTGTTTTGTGCGGTTTTACTCTTTAGCATTTTTACTGCTCCAGGTCACTAATTTTTTTTAGCGGAGGGTTAACTGTAAACATCAATTACAAAATACATAACTTGAAAAGATAATCTATACAATTTTTTTCTTTGAAATGTTAAATTCAAACGTTTGACAGGTGTAAAATAAAAAAATTATATTTGTTAAGAAATATAACTAGTGATATTTTTTCACTCGTTCTCTAATTCATAAATAAATGAGAGAATTGGCAATTCGCATCAATATATTTGCCTTTCTTGATAAAAATATATAAAAGTTCACTGTAGTGTCTGAACGAGTTGAATTCCAACATTAGATTAAAATAATAGTATAATACTATTTCGAGAAAAGCTGACATATCTCATTAGAAGAGAAAACATTTAATTTCTTGCCTAGTACGTGTTTACGTAGTAAACAGAAAGTATTGTAATGTTCCAACGGAAAGTGTTTATAGTTCATCAAGAAACTCGCATTGTAGATCTCTGATATTTAAAAAGTGGATATATATATTACTTCCGCATGTAGTGAATTACTTCCTCTAACACGTAGTATGGTCAACATTCACGTTTTGTGGGTTATTGATACCCAAAAATTGGTTTGACAGACAGGGTGAAAAAACAACTGTCACACAATCTGTCTTTCCCGGCCGCTCAGACTGACTGTCCGGCTGTGATCAACCCTAGCACCAAAACCATTCGGACGATTTTCTCCAAAATTGACATTTCCCTATCTATCGGGCCGCTCTGAAGGTCCTGCCAATTTGAAATGGATATTTTGATTTTCGAGGGTACTGTCCATGAAACCTCAATAATATATTCAAAATTTTCACAAAAATTGCTTCAAATTTTTCGATTAAATTTTCTTCTCGGATAGAGCAAATTACGCTTAAACAAAATGGTATAAGTCTTAACTTTCTTGAAATATCTACATTTTTGTAAAATGTAATAAATATATTAGTTACTAAGTACGTATTAAATAAAAGTACAGTTGTTAAGTACAATATTCAAAATAAATATGTTGTCTTAATGAAATTTGTTCTACAATAATAGATTTTTAAATAAGGTCATGTACAATATTGATAATTATCCACTAATTTTACCTGAAATATAGGCAATTAGGTAAAATACATTTTCCCTCAAAAACAGCTCCAATTATTTTTCAATTTTTTTCTGGAATAAAGAAAAAAGTATTTATAAGAAATATGGTAAAGTATGCAATAATTATAAATTTAGTACGGAACCGAATTTCGTTCAACTGTCCGTATTTTCGAAAAATTTCAATAGTGTAAATTTTTAATTCATCTTCCTACAGCCACAATTTTCAAGATACAGATTTTTTCTTAACAAAATCTAATTGTTAAATTTGATTATGAAATAGTGTTAATTCTGTCAATAATGTCAATTATGTCGATAATGTCAATTCTGTCGATAATGTCAATTCTGTCGATAATGTCAATTCTGTCGATAATGTCAATTCTGTCGATAATGTCAATTCTGTCGATAATGTCAATTCTGCCGACACTGACAATTCTGCCGACACTGTCAATTCTGCCGACACTGTCAATTCTGCCGACACTGTCAATTCTGCCGATAATGCCAATTCTGCCGATAATGTCATCTCCAATTTTTTTTAAAAATTTTGTAAATGCAAATGTTCAACTTGGTTCATTCTAAAGCTTCGCGAAAGTTGGGTGTAACTGGGGGCCTGGTGGAATAGGGATAACGCGAGTGACGAGCTAAACTTAAGAACTTAATTTTGAATTCCTGCCAAAAAAAAAAAGGAAGAATGAAAAAAAGAAGAAATAAAAAGAAAGAAAGAAAGAAAGAAAGAAAGAAAAGAAAGAGAAAGAAAGAGAAAGGAAAGAGAAAGAAAGAAAAAAAAGAGAAAGAAAGAAAAAGGAAAGAGAAAGAAAGAAAAAGAAAGAGAAAGAAAGAGAAAGAAAGAGAAGAGAAAGAAGAAAGAAAAGAAAGAGAAAGAAAGAGAAAGAAAGAGAAAGAAAGAGAAAGAAAGAGAAAGAAAGAGAAAGAAAGAAAAGAAAGAAATTGCTTGTTGGGAACGCTTTTGCATTGTTCAAGTAGCAATATTACGTAGCCGTTAATAATATTGGAAGAAAATAAGTGTTTTTGTAGCTCCACTTTATGAATATGTTCTAGGAATACTCTCATAAATTACAGCCAGTGATTAATAGTCCAAGAAACTCTCCATATTACAAAGTACCCTCCCTAACAAACCGCTCCATTTATACTAATTTTTGATACTGACTTATTGAAAGGTGAGCATCAATTCCAGTTGCAAATAGTTTTTATTATACGAAAGTGAATATTATCTTATGATCAAATCTTGCCTAACCTCTCATTGCTACTTGTATCCATAATTCATCTAAACTGAGTTTAAGAGCTAGGGTAGTGATTCCTAGGAATCGTATTCATCAGGGTTGGGTATCAATAGTGCATTGAAGAAAATAATACTTGCTCGTTAGTTGATAACCTATTACAAGGAATTAAACTATTATAATCGATCAACATGTTTGAATATATTTCTCTATTAAGAGCCAAAATCTAATATAATGTTCATTTGGCAGTAATATTAATGCTGTAGTTAATTTTTATATTGTATATTTCTAAAAGATAGAACAGCCCTTGTAACAACTATTGTTTGCAGTTGTTTGATCGCTACTTCGAACGGTCGGTATTTTCGTTCAGTTTCCCTTAATTAATTACCCGGATGTAGAGATGGTCCCTTGCTGCGCTTCGGTATATATTTGTAACTTTTTTCCCTGCACCAGGTTTTTAGAATGTTTACGTTAAATTAAAAAGAAAATAAATAACGAGGTATTTTCGCCCGATTTTTACAATAGGTATATCATTGAATCTCTTCATTAATGGAGAATTTTTTTCTATCACGTACCCCGTCAACAGAAAGACGGTTTCCAAATATATATATATATATATATATATATATATATATATATATATATATATATATATATTGACATTAAAAGGCCTTTCTCTTTGGAACTCAGCTTCATAAATTTCTTCCAAGAAAAAAGGAAAAGAAACAAACACTAGATGTTTTTCAGAATAATTTGTATGCCTCCTGAGTGATTTCGTGATTTTTGAAAACAGAGACAGTTGTGTAGACATGCTTTAGATATTGGGACAATTTGAGAAACACCCCTAGAGCAAAGACAGTATCATACATTTTTGTATGTTCCTAATTATCATATAGTTTTCCTTCTTATTTTTCGTGTAAATCAGGGAACCTTTTCTTCTGCAAATCTCTGATTCTTGTTAGTAGAAAGGCCTCACGGGAAAATATTTCGCAAATTAAAATCAATGAAGGAAAACAACTATCCATGTAAAGCGGAAATGAAATTTGAAGAAGGTATGGAACGCATTTAGTTAGATGACATAGTACTTGGGGATGTATTGGGAGTAGTAGAAAGATACTAATTGCGTCGGAGATAGTTCGATGAGGCAATTTGCTAGTAAATTAATCCCATTTGTTCATGTATAACATTTGTTGGAATTTTCACCTTCTTTCAGATTGTAAAACGATCCATACACCTATCTTTTTACATTAGAAGGACGCTTCCGTCAGCATTATAAATGGCACAGTATTTCCTTTCTTCCTCATTGCTTGTTACAAGGGCTGGTGTTGAAATTGCGTTTATATCACTTACATATTTTATCTGAAAAAAATTCTAAATTTAGAAAACGGCTTTAGTTAAAGCACTATCAAATCATTTCCATATCCAACAGTAAAACACTCGAAAACGGAAAACATGCAAAACCTTTGCAAAATATTATATTGAATAGTCTCACGAAGAGGTATATCAATTCATTGTGAAATAATCATCAGAAGACAAGAAAGACTATGATTCTTCTGATCTGAGGATATCAGTTAAAACAGCTAAAAAGGTTCCATTTAATTTTCCTTTCTATACCATTTTATGACCTTTTATCTCCTTACAAGCTCTGCGTTGTATAAAAGTATTGGGTGAAATAACAGCAAAACCTTTCCAATATATGTTACTGCATTTCAATATTTGTTAAAGGGGTAACCATCCAAATTTATAATGTCCTATTATTCAAAATTTTATATATTATTCAAATTACGCGGAAATAGTAATGTTAAGAAATGCTACTTGATTGTTTTGAAAATAAGTATAAAAGAAAGTTCCCGAAATATTTAATGGAAAGAGTTTTCTCATTTCTCCAAACTTTCTCAAAAGTTAGACGAGCATTTGCACTTCTAACAGATAGCAATATGTTTTATTGAAAACAAATTCTCCACTACATTTACTATTTTGTGCAAACACATTATCTACTAAAAATATACTATTAATATCGAATTTATTTTTCACATGAAGTTTCGTAAAATTATATTTTATTTGAAATTTTTATAAAATTATATTTTGATATCTTGATTACAAAGTGCACGTTTATTTTTAAATAAAGAGCAACATCAATTATTCATCGAGGGCCACTCGAAAGTAAAAAAATTGCTGGATATAAAATGAGTATATTTGAATACTCTCTAAGCCAGAAATCGAACGTCCATTCGAAGGGAATCGGAAATCAACAAACGTGCTCACATACTAACACACCTTTCCCTTCGGGACAGTACATCGCTTTGGGAAAGTCTCATGAATAAGCGAAGTCTTCCTCTTTCTTTTATGCATTGCCATTGATACAAAGATCCTCTACGCAACCTACGTGTGTTGCCAAGCGACCTGCCTTTGAGAAACTCGTATCTGAACGAGCATCTGGAGACAAACATTCGCATTCGAGGGACAGCAGCAGGTAACATGGAAGGAACCTCTTGTCGATGGCGAGATAACCATTTGACTTTTCGTAGCCCCTTGCAGTCCATATCATGAATTGTATAGTATGGAGCACAAAAGAAGGCGTGCGTTTCTGGCTGGATGATGAATAGAATTTGAGTCGCCATCCCCCTGGGGGATTCTTCCCTTGCTATATAGCAATATATTCGTGATGTGTTGCGGGGTATGGATGTTCTCGTACGAACTATGAGCCATATATAATTGCCAACACTTTATCATAAACTTAGTCCGAATAACGCGATACATACACGTATATCTCGAGATCTTCCGAGCCGCATCGTATTTTACATAAATTGAAGTAACCGGCGATGAAAGAGGGAGATGTGAGAGGTGCCGCCAGCATGTCGCGTGCGAAAGAGGAGAATCGAGAGGGAGTAAAGAAGACGAAGAAGAGGGCGGGTCTCGTGCGGCGGTTGGCGACGAGAGATCGGAGGGGAAGCTCCTTATGAAATATGATCTTAAAATATTCACTATCACGTCGCATTCATTAATAAACGCGTAATGTTCAAGGATCGTATGAAGTTGGAGCTGAAGTTTGCGGTAGTTTAACTCCTTAGTCACTAAGGAGGCGGAGACAAGTTTGCACGAGACGTTTACACGACGGGGGTTCCTTAGTATTTCTTCTGAACTACGAAAATGAATCTCGTTTCTATATGTAGATGCTCGACAGAAGGCGTCGCCAGCAGACGCGGTGCCCGCTGCCCCCGCCTGCCTCCCCCCCCCGCCCTGCCCACGCCGTCCGCGTCTACCGCGAATCCCTCGTCCCCATTCCTCACCCTCTCCGCCCTCTTCCGGAGTTGCCTCGTCCTAATTAGTGCGGCCTGCTTTTTGACGTGGCGCCTGCGGGTTGTATATTCGTTTCCACTCGTAAAGCCGCGGCGCCACGGGCGTCGCCTCGTTCTGAGCGTGGGCGTCTCCGACCTCGCGACGCCCGCGTCCCCGCCCTCCATCACCACCACCATCACCACCACCACCACCCCCGCCGCCGATTCTGCTTCGCATAAAGCCCAACGCTGCGCAAGTATCGGATCGTTAGGGGACACTTTTGCGCATAGACTTGCGCTTCCTCTTTCGCCCAGGTTCCCCCGCTTTGTGATAGGCGCCTCCATCCCACTCCTCCACCCGCTTCCGTTGTCCTCCTCCACCGCTGTTTCCCCGCTGCCACCCACCCCGTTCCTGCTCACGCCGCCACCGCGGGCCTCTTCCCTCTATTATTGTCAGTTTGTCAGCGTTCTCTTCCATCTCTCTTCTTTCCAGCGTCTTTTCGTTGCGCGTATATAAATATATATACTTTACATATATACAACGAATTTTGGTACAAACTAAAACTTGGTAATTAAGGTTCTTCTTGGAAAGTTTACAGAGGGTGGTGCGAGAAAACACGATGACAGCTTGCGAGAAGAAAGGCGGACGGAATTTTCTGTTGCTTCAAGAAACATGAACAACATCCTCCATGAGCAAACTTAGTATCTAAATAAAATACCGTAATTAGCATTCCAAGAACAAAATTTCGTATGAGGCTTATTCACTTGGGAGAACAGAAGCGGTGTTTTATCTTTTATACATGCGTCAGTAAATGCGGGTAATGTTGCCACCTAGAACACAATTATTAATTACACAAGATTTAACAGCTGAAATATTGTATTCTAAATATGATTGCCGGCTACAGTTATATTTCCGTACGTATTTCCCTACAAAGGTTAAGGAAACTAAGACCCAATAATTAACCGCTTAATCATGATTAAATTGAGAAATTTAATTTTTTGACTAGAATTTTGGTTTTTCATGAAATATGACAGAATGAGTTAGTTGTGATAACAAATGCCATAATTACGGATTTGTGAACTCATACTTCACCCACATTTATTAATATTTATAAACTCAACAGTAAAAAGGAACTAAGTATTTCAATAGACCTTCATAGTTTCAGTCGTATAAATCAAACAAGAATATTGTTTTTTTTATTGTGTAATGATAGTGATTCATCTGTAGAAACGCCTCGTCCCCTTAGTACTTCACACACACAATTTGTAACTGTTTTGATGTTAAATAAACAAATAAATAAAAACGTTTTAAAGAAACCGTCAAAATATTATTCCGTATAAAATAAAAAAAATTAAAAATATTAATTAAGTTGAAAGAATTAAAAAATTACTAGTAGAATAGTAAATTAGTAAAATAGAAATTAAGGGTGAATTTATTTCAGAAAAAATCTTGTAAAAGGTCAACTATTTGTAAATAAATAAAAGGGGCTGGTAAGTAAAAAAATATGAAATCAATAGAAAGAAATAGTTTCGAAGTAATTAAGCCCATAAATTTGTTCCCGGCTGCCGCGACTGAATCATGTATTTCCTCTACTCTGTCATCACTGGATGAGTTTGCATTTCAATATATCTTATGTTAATATTACAAGAAGCCTCTGATAACATGAGCGACCCTCACGTGACTTGTCGCGAGAGAGCGGGCCCAAGAATTGCCAGAGGCAAGACAGGCGACTTCTGGAAGCACGCGGTGTACTCAGACGATTTCGCGAGGCATCGCAGACATCAAACGAAATTTCTTTCTCGCTCCAGGCCGCGGCGTCTTGCCTCCCCTCCAAAACTGTTATTTGGTGTTTTCCTGGTGCAGGTCGGTCTTCCTACCGAGTCGAAGGAAATGCTCTGCCGTCGCGGTATGTTTGATGTTAGTTCGTATTCATTTGAAGAAAACGCAGCTGTATGTTTATCTCTAAGTCAACTGGCATTTTTATCCCCGTAGATTTTCCAATAGTTGCCTCGTGTTATGTATATGTATGCGTGTGGAGGGGGCAGCGAGGGTATGCTTTTGAGTATCTGTATGTTTGTGTGTGTTGGTGTGGTTCAATTAAAACTTGATGTTGTTCTTAGGTCCGTCTGCCTTCCTCTTACCCTTGCCGGGCCCTGCTGCAGTCTCTTCGTTTCTGAGCGCCATTTTGTGAACACAGCAAAAGCTTCTGTAGCTGCTGCTCGCTTTCCAGAGAGGCTCTCTCACCCGTCCCGCCCCCTCCGCCCCGCCCTTCTCGCCCCCGCGCCGCCCCCCGCACCGCTCCTCTCCTCTCCGCTCGGAGCGACTTTGTTCCCGCCCTCCTGCCAACCCAAGCTATACCACCCTGAATAACTTGAGCAGATTAAATATCCTTTGCTTCCTTCTCTTCCTCCTCGATTCCTTTCGTCAGCCCCTTTCTATTTTCCTTCCTCGGCTTCTTGCGCCGTGTTTATTTTATAATTCCCGACCCCCGCGGGGCGCGCGCGACGTCTGTGTCCCCGCCGCTCGCCGCCGCGACGCGATGTCCCATCCGCGCGCTAGAACCCTTTCGCGCCCGGCCGCCCCGTCCGCCGCCCACCGCCCACCGCCAGCCGCACGCCGCGCCCCGCGCCCCGCGTGCCGTGCCCGCCCGGCCCGCGCCCCGAACGCGTCACTCGTCACTTTCTTACAGCCCACTCGGCCCCGAGCCCACCCGCCCGCCGCGTCGCCGCTCGGCCACCGCGCGCTTCTTATCGGGTCGCCGCCACAAAACGCGCCCGCTCCTTTCTGTGGGCGTTTCCCCCTCGAAGATGCGACGATAGGGCAGTAAATGCTAACCCGCGGTAAAAGCGAGCGCCCGTCCTGGCCGGGGCGTTCTTCCGTTGGCGGGCGGGGCGGGGCGAGGCGGGGAGTGGGGGCGGAGCGCGCGGGGGTGGCGAGGCGTCCTCCGCGAGCGGCTCGCCTAGCGGCCTTCCGCCAGCGTCCCGGAGCTTCCGGCGGCCCACCGGAGGTGCGACAAGTCCCTCGGCGCCGCGAGGTGCGGGGGGACCCCCGCGCGCGCGCCGTTCGTTTGCCGCAGGATCAGAAAGCGTCCAGCGGCGGCGTTTTCCTGCCCCGCCCCCGCCGCGCCCCCGCCCCGAGCACGCCTTACCGCCAGTCCCATTCCGCCGGTGCGGAGAAAATGATGGAACTCTTCGCCGGTCCAACATGATTTCCTTGACGTTCGTTGCGGTGAAATTACATTAGGACAGGAAATGAAATGTCAGCGGGAATACTACATCCAACTCCGAAATCTCGGTGTCCGTGAAGACCCGAAGTAAAACAAAATGATTATGGCAGCTAATTTACCAACGCATATGGAGAAAGAAGAGATAAGGCCATTCATACCGTTTCTGGACTTAGTATGATGTTTCAAGCTGGTTTTCTAAATTATCTAACCATGAAAACAAGGTTATTAATAATGTTTATTTAACAAAATGAATCCGATGCGTTAGAAATTAGAAATTCCTTATTACCTAATTCCTTAATATTCAGAAAAACATGGCCGCTTACCTTTAATTATCACATTCAATGAAATATTACTCCCTCCTTATTTATTCCTATATAAACACGATAACACCAGTAAACAAGTGGACAAATAAAATCATATACACTTTTTTAATCTCTACATAGGGTTAAGATTTGTACAATTTCCATCTGAGAGCCAAGAGAAAAAAGAACATCAAATTCAGCTTCATTAATCACATTTGAAATTATTTGGGCAAATTCAGCTTCATTAATCACATTTGAAATTATTTATATGGTATAAATATAATTGAAAAAAATTACTTTGTGAAAAATTTTTTTACTGATAAAAATGTGCTAATTTTCTAAGATATTGCTTCATTTTGTGCTACAAAGATCCGTCCAGATATTCATATAAAATTGAATTTTTATGTTGATAATGTTCCTTTTATATAGTGGGTTGACCGTGTTGACCGTAAGCACCTTCGCGTTAAAGTACCACCAACTAGTATCACGCAGCAGTTATTGAATGTTGATACTAAAGAACTCTACTGATTGGCTCGCAATCTGTTATTTATATAGCCCCAGATGATACAAACATCGTAAATAGACATTAGGCTATCGTTTATAGATATTAGGCATTAATAGACATTAGGCTATTCGGGTTTTTATGAGTTACATTTTTTGACCTGTGTATCATTTTGCAACACAGTGCATTGTAAGTAAAAGAAGAATTAGAGAAAGGAACAGTTTCTCAATCAGGATATTTCGCTCATCATTTCTCTAAGTTTAGAAATACTGTAAACTAACGTTCGCATAAACTCTTTTAACACAAAATTCGCCGAAACACGAACAAAATTTTGGTCCAGATAAGAAAATAGTTATACGGATGAATATCAGATAATACGGACTTTTATAACACATCAATTATTTTGGTCTCGTGAAATTCGTGTTAACGAGTGTTTTCTGTACTAATTTAGAAATATTTCATTTATTAATAAGAAGAATTTTCATTATACACATCTTTTGCCCAATTGTGTATTTTCGTTATTTTTATACCATTGCTTGAATAATAAATTTAAATAGAAAGACACGTTCCGTTGTTCAGCATTGACATTTCTGTCATTGGAGTGACGCGACCTGTAACAGCTGTCATTAATGGATTTCAGTTACATCGACAGCAATGAAACCGGGCAGTCCACCAGGAATGCGCGGGGTCGAAGCCCATTCCGCCCGCCGTGCCGCCCACAATCCCACGGGGCGGCTGATTTTTGCCGGGGGCGGCAGGCGGTTCGTCCGTCGTGCGGTGCCGTGGCCGGGGCCAGGACCGGGCCGGGGGGGGGGGGGCGGGTTGTGGCTCGTGTGTGGACGTGTGTGGCGCGGGCGCGGGGCGGCTGGGGCGGCGGAGGGGGGGACAGGGGAGCGGGGGCGGGGCGCGACACCGCGCCGGGAGTAGGCTAGCGGTTGCTCCGAGTGGTGCGCTAGTGGTAACGGTGGTCGGAGCCGCTCCGGAGGGGTGAGAGGGAGTAGGAGAGTAGGAGGGGAGAGTGGGGGCGGCGGAAGGCGAGGGACGGAGTCGGGGGCGGTGGGAGCAGCAGCTGCGGTGGAGCGGCGTGCCTGCACGGTACTACTACGCGTGCCAACGTAAACGCGGCCGATAATGACGGATTTCGAAAATCGGAGGTTATTCTCGAACCTCCGATGACGCCCGGTGCGTCCCAGAACAAACGCGGAAGCTGGAAAGGGTTCGTTAAGCTAAAGTAACGACACGCCAGCGCGCGAGACAAGAGGGGGAAACTGCAAACTGCAGTCCCTCTGTTCACCCATGCGCCCTGCACCTGTGCATTCTGCACCTCCTACGCTTCCTAGAGGGTGCGCACGGGCCCTGGCGTGCCTTGCCTTGTCGCAGCGGCCGCCCGCGATACGCTCGGCGCACAGTTCCCCCGGCGCGGCGCGCTGTTAGCCCAGGAACCGAGTGGCCCCCCTTCGGTATACAATGCAAGTTTGTGCAGATGTGAGGCGTCGACGGCCCACTATTGTTATTCCCGATATAGAGCCCGTGTATGCGGAGCTTCGGCAGGCCCAGTCGCGTAACCTCGTTTCATCCCGGCGACTGAACGCGGCGCTAATCTCGGCGTCGCCAGCGTCGTAAGGAGCACTTCCGCACAAAGGGGCGGGGCGCCTTGGCCGTCGCTGATGCGCGGCCGCCGCAAATCATTGTGGCCATTGATGGACGGCGCGTGGGGGCGGGGCGCAGCGCGGCGCGGCGAGGCGGACTCGTGACGCGGCCAAGAAGCAGCCCCGCTCCCAACCACGCTCCCCAGGGTCGGGAGATTCTAGATTACATTCGCCTGGAACTCAGACGAGGAATCCTGCCCTGCTGCCCTGGCGATTACAAACTAGCGGCTCAATGCACAAAGCAGGACAATACCAGAGTTGAAAACTACGTGTGTGACGCACATTTCTAAGAAGAGTGAAAAACGAACAATATTATTTAAATTTTAGGCGTGAGAAAATGCGCATTGTATAACAATAGTACTAATTGCAGCTATGTGAACAAAAGTAGATAGGTATGGATTTTACAAATTCTCAGTAAATTATTGAAACTTAAGTTTCTATCAAATAACTTCTTACACGAACAATCTGTCGTAGTTAGAAAATATATTTATTTTAAATTTCACTTACATTTTCTTCTTCTGCTTCTATAAACATATTTTACACATCTGAAGTTCTCTGACAATTAAAAATGATTGGAATATACAAAAAAGATAAGATTATGAGTAGAGAGTAAGATTATGAGAGAGTTCTCCTGTAGGAGGAAATATCTCGCTTTTGGACAAAAAATTGATGACCGTTAAATTCATTATTAGTCCGGATGACTTCATTATGCGTCCATTATGTTTATTACTGAGGATAAATACCATACCATACTATACCATACAATAACATAACTTTGATATGAAACGATGGTTCTTTCCTTCTAAAAAGCTATACTATATAGTGAAAATTCAGCGGGTGTATATTGTTGAAAATGAAACGCAGGGGAATGTTTGGATTCAATAAAATTCCCTTACAAATTAAAACTTGTGGAAATATCTCTTCTGCCACGCAATTCCTCGTAACATTGTTCAGAACTCACATAAATATTGACAACAATGTCAACAAAATTTATATTAAAAACTATTTTGTATTGACATTTAACATTAACCACAGCGACACATAACATAATTTTTTTCTTAGCCAACAATTTATTTAGATACAGAAAATAGCGTCTTTCGCGAACCTGTTTATTCAAAGCTACTCCTAAGAGTTAAACATTATTCACTGCACATAACATTTCAAATTATGCGACGAAAAAACATTTTTAAATCGAAGACTGTAACTGAACTAGTACTTGAGAAAGCAAGCAAGTGAGTAGTAACTGTCACGTAACACACAAATTTAACATTATACCTTTACATAAAAATTTCGAGAATAATTTCTTACCGGCCGAATTTTTGTAGTGCAGCGCCCGGAAATCAAAACGTGAGAGGCAGCAAGGTTTGATTTGGTCTCCACGGAGGACTGTTGCGACAAGGGTTTGGACGGGCGTCTTCCACCGGGCCAGCGACTTCGGAGCACGGCATCTTGCGAACTGAGGGCCTCCACCGGCCACCGTCCTGAGGATGTGGGTTCGGGCCCCTAGCCCTCCTCCAAGGGGACAAGTCTGGACGCGAGGTCCGGTCGGGTCCGGTCCGGCGCGGGGGCCCGGTGGGGCCCTGGGCGCCCGGCCGCCCCCCATCCTCGCGGGGCGCAGGTCTCAGGCCAGCGGCCGGCGGCCGGCCGACGCGGCGCGCCCGGGCTACCGGAGGTCATCCTGGACTAGCTTTTCCGCCTTCCGGGCCCTTCGCTTACCTGTTTGGCGGGCCGCTGGGCGAGCCCGCCGCTACAACAAACTGAAAAGGTTGCCATTTCCGACTGTACCGGAGTTCTCACGCCCCTCCTCAAGGGAGTTCTCAACAGAAAGGTCATTCAAGAAGGCCACTGGCTAGTCCGACGCGACTACCCCGTCCGGCCGGTACGATCGAACTGAAACTTGTCCTCGAGCGAGTTAAACTTGTTTCCAACTTGCGTTCACGTATGTTTCACACAGCACGATCCGGTTTGTTCTCATATCGACCGAATGTACCAAGCATAATTGCATAGGAAGTTGGGTTTGATTTCGCCAGGTGACGGCCCGCGCCGCCTGAGTTTCCACGGCCGAACCTTCGTGCTGCCGGTTTTCGTTTCCAACGTAGCAGCTGCTGAGCCGAACGGTTTGGTTTGGCAGTGTCGCGACTCTTGCATTTCGTTTGCGGGTACTATTGACAAATTTTTGTCTCCCAGTACTGAATTGTTTTTTCAATTCTCCAATTTTGGTTACTTTACGGGCATAATAAATTATTATAGAAACTTTTGGAGTACTGTCATTCACTCTGATTACAAAATTTTAAATTATCCCTAAATTCCAGAATATTACTGTAAAATGGCTTGTATTCACCGAATTTGCAAAGACAACTAGTTTTAATGTCCGGATTAAGTCTTAAAGCTATTAGCTCTTGTAATGAAGGTTACAATGTTACCTTCTTAATACCCAATGAACGTATACAAAGAAGCGTGAATATTAAAAGTCACACGATAAGATTTATAATTGCATCATCTCTGAGGGTCACTGTCTGCACATTGGGTATTAAGATTAATTGAGAAAGATTCGGGATGGAGAAATATGACGTCGTAAAAAGGCTTTATGTATTTCGCATTAACAGTGCAGAATCTTAAACGTGATATGAGGTGTTTGGATTATAAATGCACGAGTTTAATATTTATTTGAAGCACCTTCCAAAAATTTCATAAGCGAATTTCTAGTATGTAGACAAAGTATCGTTTAGTTTAAAAAATTATCTTTTATTTTGTGTGATTTTTTTATTTAAGAATTACAATTTAGGAGGAACAAAAAAGAAAAAAACTTCAGAATAAAGCTACAATAACTTCAACTGGTCTAGAAAATAAACAAAAAATATTTATCATTGTACAATATGAAAATATAGTAGTTAATAAACTTATTGTGCATGCAAATATAGAACATTTTAGAGGTCTAAATAGTATTTTTTTATATCCATGAGTAGGAAAACCATTTAGGATTTAACTGCATTTTGAAAAATGAAACTTAAGCTTCGTTTATCACTGAAGTTAAAAGATAGAAAATAGATACTTTCAAAACGTCGAAAAAGTTAATTCCTTATATCAGTTTGGAATAAATGTGGAAGCGAAAAAAATAAAATTTTCAGAAACAAAATTACCCTAAATGCTGGAAGGAGAAATTGCGTCACTCTAGAAAATGCGCGAGCGACGCCGTCGTCGTCGGTGAGGCCTTGAGTGCACCGAAAGCCTGTCGAGCGGAATTTTCATCCCGGATGGAAGCGGCGCCTCTCCCGCCCCTCGCTCGCTCCTCCCCCCGCCCTCCCCTTCCCCTCCCACCCCCTCCCCACGGCAAAAGTGCGGCGGAGATGCATACACTAGGCAAGTGGTTGCCAGGCAGCTGGGCTGGAAAGAAGCCCCAGCGAGCTTCAAGCGCGCCGCCTCGTGCTAAGTTGAGCGTGCTCTAAGGCTGTTGCGGGACGCCGGCGCCTTCGAGCGTCCGTCCTCAGACGTCCCCAGCCCTCCCTCGTCTCACGCCTTGGTCCTCAGTCCTCAGTGTTCCACTCTGCCGCCCTGGGAGTATCCTTTTTCGTCGTCTCTCCCTTCTTTTCCCTCCACTAACCGTACCACCAAAGTGTTTCCGCAGGAGTAACCATTTCCACTTTCGCCATCTCCACGGCCGTCCTGTTCACCGACTCTATCTCCACTTTCGGGTGCTAATGTCTCTCAAACCCTCTTCCCCGATGAACTTGTCTTTTTCATCTGTCGCGACGCTTTCAGCTGACGCATCTGACTTGTTCCAATCCCGGCCAGTCACCTCTAATCCAGTATATCCTCAAGTGTCGCCCTTCACACCGACTTCTACCTATTTAATTGGCGTCAAGTCGATCATTTTGGCCACATCCACCTTTTATGAAGAAATAAAAGATGTCATCTTTAACAACACCAGAATTCCTACAATTCAAATCTACCTTTCATAAACCACTGCCCCACATTTTCCATTCCCACTCCTTTCTCTTCCCAGTTCCTACAATTCAAATCTACCTTTCATAAACCACTCCCCCACATTTTCCATTCCCACTCCTTTCTCTTCCCAGTTCCTACAATTCAAATCTACCTTTCATAAACCACTCCCCCACATTTTCCATTCCCACTCCTTTCTCTTCCCAGTACTGTCAACTAGTGTGGACATTACCCCAACACGTCCTCCAAAGTTCCTCCTCCATTCCCGTCGCAATTCCGTTTTTACCGCTCTCACACCCTCTCCACGTTCGTTCAATCCGCCCCCTCTCTCCGCGATGTCCTCGCGAATGGAAAAGTCGCCTTCTCCACGTCTTGCCGGCGCTTCCTTTTCTCTCTTAAGCGGGGCGTGTGGGGCGGTCTGTGTACGCGATGGAGCGAGGCCCGACGCCTCGGAGCCCGACCCAGTTAACGAATGAACTAACAAACGAAGCTGCCTCCGCCTCCACCACCGCCCCCGCCGTCGTCTCCGCCTCCGCCGCCAACGCCAACGCCAACGCCGTCGCCGCTGCCTCGTCCGCCCGCTTCCTCCGCGCGAGCGTAACTAAAAGATCAAAGCGCCAGCCCGTACAAAGGCCTAGACGGCGTAATTACTTAGAGGCCCATATTGCCGGCCGTGAATGTCGGGAGCGCCAGGTGAAGTAGAAGAACTTAAATACGAGATCTGCTATGCGGGTGGCACTGGCTGGCGGTTTGGTCACGCCTGCGTGGAGGTCGTTACCGCAAAACGATGCATTATGTGTGAAGAACTTGCGCTTGGTTGCCACCCAGGGCACAGTAGAACCTTGCGATGCATTTCCAATAATTTCTCAAAAGTCAAGAGAAAACGTAGACCCCAGCGTACTGTTTGGATCCCAAGTAATGGCTATGACTGATGGGCTCAAAAGCTGTCAGTTTAGGGTGAACTATTTTGATTTTGAGAGTTCTTTAAATAAAAATAACCAATTTATGAATATAAATAATTCCTTCCGTTTATAAACATAAAACATGTACAAAGTAATCCGAATTTGTCCTCTACTATTATTTGGAAAAAAATATTTAAAAGAACTTAAAATTAACACCTAACCAAGAACTTAAGTCAATCAATTGACATGGTAGAATAATCAAAATCAAAGAATTGAAATATTAATTACACTTAGATTTTAAAAAATGATAATAAAAAGAATAATACCCAAATTTTATATATTTTATGTAAGAAATAAACTATTAGAAAACAGGATTTTTTCAGGACTGTTGTAAAAAACAATTTTTTGAGAATAAATAATGTTTTTTTTACATTTTACGAAAATGAAAGGGAAAATACTTCTTATGATAATTATCTGACGTCTTTAATGGAAATACATACATGAAATCACAATTTCATTAGTTAAATCGTAATACATTTTCATGCACTTTAACATGTGATTTATTGTAATATAAGCTAGTATGTAGTGCTCTCATGTTTTCATGAAACATTTTATGAATTTTCCTCCTCATTAAATATTACTGCACTCAAGTCATGCAATATAGTTCATGATCGTGCTCCAATTCTCTTCATTTTCAGTCTACTTGAACAAACGAACATCAGACTCTTACATGCATCTCATTTGCATACAAATTCTTGAATAATCCATACAAATGTGAATCGCGTATAGAGGTCCAGAATTGAATTACGAGAAAAAGAGATGAAAAACAAAACATGAGTTCCTGCAGGAGTTGGGAAGGGGAAAGGCTTCATCGTTCAAGCAAGACAAGTAGCATGCAAAGTTTCCGTTCGCAATGCGTTACACAGGCATTCGCCACACAAACTAGTTCACCACGCGAAAGAGCCAGAAGCCTTTCCGTCCTACGAGTTCTCCTACGCGATGGACAGTATGCCGCACACACCACACGTTTACGAGACTTCACATGCCGCAAATTTCACGTCTAAGTAAAACACGAGCCAACAAACTCAGCGAACAAATTTCAAGGAAAGAAGTGAAATATTTACCTGGCTTCAGCGAGCGGAGGTACTACAGCACGCCTACACCGCCTAACGCTCGAAATTGGACGGTCGCGCACGTCAATACTGCGGGCTGCAGCCAGCCTCCCGCGCGCGCGGGCGCCGGAGAAGTTCCAAGAAAACGCGGAGGTCGCGCGGCGGGTGCGGTGGGCGCGGCGCCCGCCCAAGGAAGGCGAAGGGGAGACGCGCGACGCGCGCGGCCCGCGCCGGGCTTTTATTTCGCGGGCTCTGATTTTGGGACGCGCAGAGGGCGGCCGGCGCGGGCCTCGCCGGCGAATTCGCCCGGCGTCGACGCGAATTTCGGCGTCGGCGAGGCGCGCCAGACGCCATTTTGTCTTGGGGCTGGGACGGCGCCGCCGCCCTCGGCGCCAGCGGCGAATTCGCCCGGCGTCGACGCGAAGTTCGGGGTCGGCGGCGGCGGCGGAGCGCCGCGTCGCCGAAGGAGAAGCGAGGGAAGAAGAAGCGCGAACAAGACGAAGGGAAAGCGAGACAATCGTTGAGAGACGCCGGCGGGGGTGGAGCGGGGAGGAGGAGCGAGGGCGCGGCGCGGGGCGGAAGAGGGCGCGAGCGCCGGCGGGGTGCGGGTGCGGGGTCGCTCGCAAGACGAGGCGGCGCTCGCCGAGGCGGCGGCGGCGGAGGCGGAGGAGGTGGCGGCAGCGCCGGGCGCGGCGTCGACGGCGTCGCCGCCGCCGCCGCCGTCGTAGATACTTGGCGCAACTGGAGAATGATCGATGAGACGTTTTGCGCGCGCCCGCCGCCCGCCGCCCTCCGCCGCGCCGCTCGCCGCCCGCCGCCCTCCGCGCGCGTATTTTTGCAACCCGCGCGCCGTCATCGCAGGCGTCAAACGAGCGCCGCGCCTCGTATAATGTAAAGTGAACCACTCCGTCCCTTATAGTTAGCCTAATAAATGAGCATATATTAACGCGTTAGGCAACACCTCGCGCACCTCACAAGTATAAAGCGGCCTTAATCACGGCGAGGCGACGCCTTGCGGTGTGGGCGGGGACGGGTGGGGGAGGGTTGGGGAGGGGGAGGAGCGAGAGGGGAAGGGCGGGGCGGGTGCCGCGGAATGCAGGCCGAAGTTAATTGCTGGGCAACAAATTCGATCTGCGCGAATGGGCGTGCTGTAACTTTCTCTATGAACTTATAGTACCAACTCGCACTTACAGCGCTCACCACTTCCTTCACGATGTCAGTCATGTCCCGCAATCCGTGAGTTACGTTATGTCAGAACGACTGTGGGTTTCTGAGATTCCATTTCGTTGTATGAGCTAACGTAATCCTTCTATCATAATGTTATTTTCACGAGCAATTCAGTATTAGAATGTATACGTTTCTGTAAATTTCTCATTCATGAGTGACACTATAGGGTTACTAAAAAATTGACTTGAAATATTGACGTCAAGTAATAGTGAGCAGAGAAATTCGCAGAGTCTACTTATTTTTAAACTAAAATAAGTTAGAATGTAACTTGTTCTGTTCTCCTGGACGTAACATTCTGTGAAATAAATTAGAAAGAAATATTTCTGTTCATTTGTTCTTAAAATTCTGCTATGGTACGGATTAAAAAATTGTAGTGTCTTGAAAGAAAACCAGTATTTTGAATTATTTTCCCCTCAGAATTTTATATGTTATAATTTTTTAAAATTATTCTTCTGTGTGTTCTTTGTTTATATTCACAAAGTTATAACTTGTGAAATGCATTTTTGATTTTGAAAATCATGATTAAAAGGAAAGTTAATGTCATTTTGCGCGGAAGCGTGTTATTCTCTTAAGGGAAAAATCTGTGTTTCTGAATACGTGATGGCTCTAAAAAATATGCTGTTATTGTTTTTTAAACGAAACTTGTAGTGTTCTTAGTTTACATACAAGAAGACAATGATTTATATAAAATATTAAGAAAGATATTTACCTGTGAATACTTATGTGCTACAAACGAAGAATACGATGCGTGTTTTTGCTCCCACCTCCTCCTGAAGATTAGATTTTACTACCTGTGCTTAATTTCAGAATATGAGTATCTAAAAAAATTTTAACAATTATTTTTTTTAGAAAATTTGTCCATCTCATACTGAAAAAATTACAGATAATTAAAATATTCGATTAAACGATCGAGCATTCAAATTAAATGCGGGGAAAATGTTACGAAATAATTCCAATTGGCGGAAATTACCGCTAAAACTAATTACACATTTTACGACTCCTTTAATTCTAAATGGATCTATGTTATGAATAATATATCAAATATAGGCTTAAAATTTTAATAATTATCTTCAAAGAAGTTATAAAACTTTATCATGTAATTTATTTCCTAGTTTTATGATCAATGTCACTAGTGCAAATAATTGATATTATAACAGGTGTGATTTCTCTTACACAATTCTTCTTCGTCGTCGTCTTCGTCGTCGTGGTCGTCTTGTTCTTCTTCTTCTTTGTCGTCGTTCTTGTGTCGTCTCTCTCTTCCTCTTTGTGTCGTCGTCTTCGTCTTCCTCTTTGTCGTCTTCTTCGTCTTCCTCTTTGTCGTCGTCTCGTCTTCCTCTTTGTCGTCGTCTTCGTCTTCCTCTTTGTCGTCGTCTTCGTCTTCCTCTTTGTCGTCGTCTTCGTCTTCCTCTTTTCGTCGTTCCTCTTTGTCGTCGTCTTCCTCTTTGTCGTCGTCTTCCTCTTTGTCGTCGTCTTCCTCTTTGTCGTCGTCTTCCTCTTTGTCGTCGTCTTCCTCTTTGTCGTCGTCTTCCTCTTTGTCGTCGTCTTCCTCTTTCTCGTCGTCTTCCTCTTTCTCGTCGTCTTCCTCTTTCTCGTCGTCTTCTTCTTTGTCGTCTTCGCCTTCTTTCTTGTAGTCTTCGTCTTTTCTCTGTCGTCGTCGTCGTCGTTTTCGTCTTCTTCTCTGTAGGCGTCTTCGACTTTTTCTCTGCTGTGGTCGTGGTGACCTTGGGGAACCTGTTTCATTACTGGCGGTTTATTTCAATTGCTAATTCATAATTAATTATTTTTCCATATAAAATGTGCTTGTATTGGCGAAAGGAAACTTTCCTCTGAGTGACTCTTTTGTAGTTTAAAATTCGAATAATTTCTCACTATTCAAACACTTTCCATGAGACAATTGACAAAAAATATTTAAAATATATTAGAAATCTTTTATTTCTTAGATAAGATTGGTTTGTTTGCGTCACTAATAGTGTTGGTGATTAACGAGAGACGGTATCTCATATTTGTTTTGTGCATGTATGCGCCCTTCTCCATGTCTTATTTTGAAACACAAAGAAATAGAAAATGTTTAACTCATAAATTATTGAATTTATTGATTAGTAAACTGGATTGATTGATTAATCCGGTCATGTCAACTACTAAGGTTATTATTCTCGTTAGTGTAGTTAATGTTTTATTTTGGGAGTTGAATATTTTCCAGACCCACTACAAACTGAGATCCGCCATCGATCTACACGTCGGATTGCGGGGAAGGGGGTTCCAACTCTAAGTATATCCATCCAGGGTGACAAGCTTTGAGCACTCAACTGGTCTCCCAATATATCTGGTAGTGTAGTGCATGTAACTGTGTGTTGTGTGTGTGTAAGGGGGTGAGAATAAAACAAAGAAGAGCAGGTCGCGTGCGATCCGTGGCTTGTCTGTTAGAGAACTGCTTCGATTGATTGCTTGATGATTCCCGGCGCGTCCACTGCTACGGTCATTAGACCGGTAAGTGTAGTGCATGCTCTTTCGAGGGAGGTAGTAATTTTCCCACTACTCCCACTGGCTGGCGAGATCCGACACCGACCTGTCCGTCACATCGACCGGCATGTCAACTTCTGAAGTCTTTAGGCTCAAAAGTACGTATGGTGCATGTTTTATCGCGGAAGGTGGCAGGGATATCCCGCTGGTGGATGGCAAGATGCGGCGTCGACCTGCATACTTGGCTTGCGGGATTGCTTCCCAAACACGTATCTCCCGTCAGCAGTGGGCATCACCCCAGTCTGAGCAAGCTCTAAGCTCCCGACATGAGTTGTATAGTGCATGTGAGTATAAGTGTATGTAAGTAAGGATGAGAATCGGACAAGGTAGAAAAAAAGATCGCGGGTGGTTCTTGGCATGTTCGTTAGGGCACTCCTCCAGCATTCGCCTGATCAAAGAAAACACGGAAAACTTCCGATCAAAGCAGTCGGCCGTTAGAATTATCGACCAGACAGTGGTCAAATTCAACCTAGCTATGTAGCCACTATCGGAAATCGTGCTTCTGACGTGACTTGTGCCCTAAGGTCAGAGGAGATATGTCAAATTCTGCCGCTATTTAGAGACTTCTAACGGTTTCCTTTTGATCGGTAGTTCTCCTTGGTTTCTCCGATCAACACCAGACAAATGTCGAAGTAAGGTCGGTTACGGTGGCTCAGGGCAAAAACTGATGTCACTTCAGGGCCCATGACCGGGATGTCCTAGGGTCCCGCAGGGGCAGGATTTTCAACACTAGGGTCTAGGTCGAGTTCAGCCGCTGTCCGGAGAAGAATTCTAGTGGTCGGCTGCTCTGATCAGTAGTTTTCCGTGGTTTCTCCGGCCAACACTAGGGGAATGCCGGAGCAATACTCTAATAATCGGGCTACGGACCGCTCACGATTTTTCCTTCCTCTTGTTCTTTCATCCTCCTTACACAAACACACACTCACCTGCACTACGCTACTAAACATGTTGGGAGTCCAGTCGAGAGCTTAGAGCTTGTCGGTGACACGCTGATGGGAGATACCTGGCTAGGAGAACTCCGCTAGCCCAAAATAGGTCGGCGCCGGATGTCACTAGCGAGGGAAGATCTCCGCCAGCTCCTAAGGAAACTTATGCACTAATGGGGCCAATGACCTTAGTAATTGACGCGCCCGGAATCTCCAATCAATCAATCGAATAATAATTTGATATGATGTGAGGCATTTTTTTAAAATTTATTTTGAAAGTGAGGTTAAAAAATCTAATGGTGTTTTGGATATTAAAATAAATGTTTAAGTACACACAAAGAAATAGTCCTTCTCAGCAATCGCTCCGATTGCTGTGTAAAAAGGCCCAAAATATAATCTAGATAGAATTCACAGCTTACAAAGTGGTACATGGGAATTTACCTAGAGCAAAAAGGGTAGATTCGGGATTAGGATATTAGTTCGTTTAATTCTCAATATTTGAGAATAACACATATTACTTTCATCACTTTGAAAGAGGTTATTATTCTGCACGTTCATTTTTTAGTGCCTGAAAGTCTCGCAATTGAATGTCTGTACCACAAAAATTGATGTCAGGAACTTTTACATCTGCTCGAACAAAAATGGAATTCAAACGCCTATCACGACTTCATATTTCGTTCATTCTAAAAAAAAATATTCAGAATTACGTTCAGATCATGTATGCCAAAAAGCATAATTATAGCACACCAAATACAAACGTTCGTTTTTCACAACTAACGAGTTCGATATTTTCAATTCAGTTAGGTAATCGCACATCTTAAAATTAATGTGCTCTTTACAGAGTGTGTTCTAAGTGCATACTGAAGTGGATCACGCTCTCAAAACCTCACAATGTTACCCCTGACCTGGTAGAATATATCCAAATTCAATAAAGTAGGCATTTTCTAATACCTATATTGGTACTTCAAGTCTTTACTTGACTTCAAGTTTGTAAGACTATATCGTTTCACCACGCGTACAGCAGTACAGTTGAACAAACAAAAAGAAAGGAAACAAACAGGTGTGAAAAATATAAAATAAAAAGATATAAATGTGAGTTTTTCAATTACAGTATATTTCTTGGCTAACATTCTTTGCACATTCTAGACCTTGTGAGTCCTTGGAACTTTTATGACACACGTAAAATCACTTTCGAAGTGTTAATTACATTTTAATCAGATCGTATTAAATAAAAAGGTAAAATACTAAGTTTCAACCAATATATCGTACAATTACCGAAAAGTATTGCTTTAGCTGTATTGTATTTAGACTTTACCATCAGTTATTATTCGGCTCGTACTAATTCCATTAATAGAGTAGAAACCAAAAAATATATTTTCAAATAGTTGTTGTTTGAAGTTGGCAATTTTGATTATTCTGATAGTATTTTCAATTTGATCTTCCTTATCTAAAAGTAAAGTGATTGTGTAATGTATGTATGTATGTATGTATGTATGTATGTATGTATATTAAGGGTAGGGGAATGCGGAGACATTTTAAAGGCACCGCGATATTATTCCTTCGTGGTAGTGTGGGACTCTCTATAGGTTTACCCACTAAAACCACCACCCTTGTTCAGACCTTCTTCCCACTGCGGTACGTCCGTCAGTCATTGCTTCGCAAAAGGCGGTCTTAGCTGCAGATCTTCCGCCAGTTTATGTTGATCTTCATTTGTTATTTCCCTCTTCTTTTTTGTCATGACAAGGTTTATGAATTCTTCAATTTGTGGTCACTTTTTTTCATTTTCCAACATTTATGTTAGCAAATTACTTGGCATTAATTAGGTCCCTGGTTGATCCTCCTTTTCTTTTTTCTTTTCTTTCCTTTCGGTTTGCCAGGTTCCGCACCCAAATATGGTACTTTTGCGTCATCTGTCTGATAGTGGCAGTACCCACACATCGCATCCTATCAGTGACCGAAGCGGTGTAGATATTGGTTGAAGACGCCATGTCCATTCAATTTGTGGATTAGGGAGTAGTTCAACTATCCGTATGTCTTCTCTGTCTAGTTTATCAGTGCTGGAATTAGTTTCTAAGACCACCTTCCTGTCTCTTCGTTATTCCCAGCGTCTTTGACAGCCCTTCATGAGCTTTTCTTTGGCTCTTTTTCTCACTTCTTTCATTGCCTTTTTTTTCCGCAGCAGCTTCTTTAAAAAATGTGTACACTTCCACCCTTTCGAGCCCTAAGAAGTATGTTGGGGATTCCCTCTAAGACCAACACATCGTTTTGCGAGACCGTCCTGTACTCTGTTACTCGAATTGCGCTGACCCTCTAAACGAAAGCATTCTTTCCCCAGCTATGAGTCCCTGGTCTGTTAGCCCACATCGGTGCCGCGTATAGAATTTGGGCGTGGACGACGTTAGAGAGGTCTTCTTTTAAAGTTCTTTGGTCCTCGTGTATTGGGCATTAGACGTGAGTGACCGCTTGAAATTCCGGGCGCTTTTTGTGACACATTTTTAGCGTGTACTCAGAAGTTGAGTTTCGAGTCTATCTCTACTCTCAAATACATGAGGCTGATCTTCCACCTGATTTCAGTATCTGCGACTAGGATTCTAGGTTTTGCATAGTTCCTCTTATTAGTGACGAGTATGGTTTCTGTTTTCTTCTGTTTCCATCTATAACCATGTTCTGTCCAGCCATCTCTTGACTCTCTCCAGGCTGTTGTATACTGCAGCCTACAGTTCCTCTGCAGTATCTGTTCGACTGACGATGATTGCATTATCTGCCAAGCATACTACTACAGAGTTCCCTCTGGAAGACGCATTTCAAGAAACTTTTGAACAAAACGTTCCACAGAAGTGACCCGATTTTATAACCTTGTGAAACTTTTTTTTTTCAACATCTTTTCATTGCTGTAAAATATAATTCTCTCGTTTTGGTAATTGCCAACCATTCTCAGCAGGTAGTCTGGCGTGTTATTCCTTTTGAATGCTTCTAGAATATGTTCCCATCTTGCCAAATTGAAGGCGTTTCTGATATCTATTGCGACAAAGGCACAGAAATCTCTTTTGCTCCGCTCAATCACTTTTTCCCTTTCAGGTAGTTGCATAACCGTCGTGGAAGCGTCGGTCGTAAAGCGGCCTTTCCGGAACCCAAACTGTCTAAGAGCCCTTTTATTTCTTCTAAATGTTTCTGAAGTCTTTGGAACAGAAGCCTTTCGAGAAGTTTGCCCGTAGCATCTAGAAGGCAGATGGACCTGTAAGATTCACGGGTTTGTCCCCTTTCGAAGAATAGTTACTTTCTGTCGTTTCCACATTTTAGGAAACTCTCCTTTTCTCAAGCATATATTGAAGACGTCTAAAAGGATTTTGCAATATACCTGAATCATTTTCTTCAATATTTCACTTGGTATGCCGTCAGGACCTGGCGCTTTCCCATTCTTTATTTACTATCCCTCGTGCTCCCATTCCACATTAGTGAACAATTGGTCTTACGTCACTTCACATGGGTCGAATGTATTTCTTGTCCAGTGGTCTTGTTGTGGGAAGAGATTCTCGACGATTTTATTCGCCCATTCCGGATCATCCAGTTCGGGAATATTCTGGCTGACTATTGCTACTATTTTGTAGGGCAGACTCTATGGATCATTTTCTATTTCTAGGATTAGGCCTCTCCAGCATTCTTGTCATTGTTTAGCTCTTTTCTTTCACATTTATAATGAACTTGAAGTATCGTGTCACCTTTTTATCTGGTTGCCTTCCTTCTAGCACATAGGCACTTTTTTCTTAAATGTTAGTATGTAAGTTATTATGTGTGTATGTATGCATGAGTGCAGACCTCCATACATTCGTACATAGAAACATACATAGATACATTGGAGCGTGTACGTGAGTACATCTGGGGATTCGGGGCTGGATTAATTTGCGGATGCATGCGCGGATGCATACTGGTACTCGTGTCTTGTCAACATATTCGCGCGTCTGTTAATACAATAAACTATAAATACAGCCAAACTACAACAGAAAGTACTTTCTCGCATTTTCATAACTGTTACGTGATGTTATTTTAAAATTCCGTATATTACTATTTGAAACAGTAAACGTATTTCCATTCACCTTTTTTCCCTACGCTGGAATTGACGGTTTTTCGAGAATTAGGAGAATTAGGTGCAAATATAACCGGTTGTTAGATTCTACACCTAATTCTTCTTACCTCTACACTACCAGCCTTGTGGTACACTGAAACTTCGCGACGTTTGTATAAAGTTGAAAATTTGTAAAAGCAAATTTCAAGTATTCTGAGATTTCATATGATATTATTTCAATGTCAAGTTTTAAAGAACAGATTTCATTCACTAAATAAATCTTTATATTCAGTATTGTTGTTATAGAAAGCTGCTGAACAAATTTGACATTTTTGCAATTTTAGAAAATTCAGATATTTTAAAGAAAATGAGACCTATGTCATTTTTAAAGTGATAATTGCTCTATCGACTGTTTTGATACAAAGGCACCACAATACGAATATATCTGTCAATGAGTTCGTCAAAAAGTCGTCAACTTTTGGCAGAGTTATAATACTCTTTATTTACTATACGTGGTACCACGAGGTACAACATAGTCGCTGTTCCATAACGCACCACGTGAATAGCAATTTTGTTTTATTCCGGCAGGTTCTTCCTTGGAGTCTTGCTGTCGCATTATTAGCTCTGTCTGAAACAGTGACACAGTTAGTACAAGAATTCAGTTAATGTTTTGATGGAAATGATTGAAGGCGTTGTCATTGTCAACAATAGTATTTATTTCAATAATATCAGCTTTCGAAGCCATCGAAAGCTGCTATTATTTAAATAAATACTATTGTTGACAATGACAACGGCTTCAATCATTTCAATTATGTAAATGTCAACTACAACTCACCACTGAATCAATAATGTTTTGATATTTCATGAGTTCCTGGGTATCTAACGAGATTATATACAACTCTCATGGTCGGATACTCCATTGTTTTCTTATAATTTGCGCGCGCATTCGAAATTAGTTTAATATAAACCTTCAGGAAAAGCAATAGGTTTGGAACAAGAGGGTTAAGATAACTCTTTTCAGTAAAAAGTATTTGTTCTTTTCCTTCGAGGTACGTATTTTATAGAGGCGAAAGATTCTAATAGAAATGGTCTCATTTCCCCCACTTTTATCCCGATTAAGTTTTAAATATATGATGGAAAGTTTCATTATCATCTGATTATTTATCATTTATGGGAACACCTGAAAGACTAAAACATTAATATAGTAGCTCTTCATATCAGTCGTCGCCATGAAGTAAAAAAAATGACATATGAAATATAGCTCTTCACACTACCCATGAACTTTTTAATTCAATATTTAAAGATAACTACACATTTATATATATTGCATATTATTTATCCCGTTTAATTATGGGATAATTTTTTGCATAGTATCGCGCTTTATGACCGCATAAATAGAAATACCTTACACCAAAATAACACCTTCTTGAATATGAATTTTAGGATTTTATGTGGGAGTGACAAGCTACACATGTAAACCATAAGGGCGCGAATGCAAATTGTACAATTATAATTGTTATCGTAAATTAAAAATGTTATTTTATATCTTACTGACGTTATTGCTTGTCCTGGTTGCAACATACATTACCAGGTGCAAAACGTCACAGGAGGAAAATTACGAGAGAGCGTAATGAAAAAAACGTTTAAAGACGACTTGCAATAATTTACTTACGATTTCCTTATGAAGACTAACATTGTCTGACGCCAAAAAATGCGCATTAAATAAAGGTATTTTAACATATCCTGGAAAATTTCATTAAGACTAGTTTTGTTACTAGCAATGACCATTTTTTTCTCGGTCATCCAAACTTTCAACACATCCTATTATTTTTCAGAGCCCAAACTAGCTTTCATTGCCTCATTTGGTGCATTCTAGAGCATATTACCATGAATAATCGCAATGTCCACACCAATCCTCTCAGCTGCGATAGCCATGATTGCCATTAAAATATCGAGCAACGGTCTGACAAAAAGCTCACATGTCAACTGAACTAATATTTCGTACCAATTTGAATTAAATGCAGCTACACTACCACACATGTCGGGAGAGGAGTCAGGCGCTTAGATCTTGTCCCACTGGGTGCCTCACTAAGGGAGATACCTGGAGAAGGAAATCTTCATAAGTCGTCGTTTAGGTTCGCTCCAAACCTCACCACTCAGGAGTTGAGGAGCATTGACACCTCTTCGGATAAAACATTCACTATACTAACAAGACTAACACATAGGAGTTGACCTGCCCAGAAGCATCAGTCAATAAATATATTGGAACTCTCATAAACCCTATATAAATAACCATGATGAATGACCAATTTAATATAAATGATCAATAAATATACATTAAAAACAAATAATTAAAAATATATGAATTAATGAAAAAATGAATTTAAAACTCGAAATTCTTAAGTATTCGCATACTTCTTACGTATTTGCAAAGCTACACACAGAATAATTGCACGTGCATTGGGTGCCGCCGTCGTGACCTTAGGCCTCACTTGTTCACGAGGCCAAGAGCAACGAAGACGAGGCCTAGGGGAGCCAGGGGGCAACCGGCGCCTGCTCGTCCATCGCGGGCCGCCCTGTTGCGCAGCGCCCAGGGCCGCGTCCGGGTTGTGCACGCGCCCGCGCCGCGCCGCCCCCCCCCCCCCCCCTCGCCTCATCCTCCCCCCCCCCCCCCTGACCCCCCCCCCCCCCCCGCCCCCCTGCCACCGCCCCCGCTCGCCGACGCTCCTCCTGCCTGCCGCAGCCACTTCGGCGCCACGCCGCGCTGCGTTTAACCCTCCCAGAGCAGGTGGCGCGTCTCCAACCGCACCTCCGCCTTGTTGGAGCACATTTGCACCCTGCCCGTGGCCTAGCCCTAGCCCAAAGGGACTCTTGTGGATTCCGACACCAGACGAAATTTTTCTCCGGTGTTTTCCCGTCCAAAACAGAGTTCGCTTTTGTAGTTAAGAAAGCGATATCACACACGAATTTAAATTCAAATGATATGAATAAAAATCTTTTAATATACCACTAACAATTATTGAAATATTAGACATTGTCACATTCTGAAACTATTGAGTCACCTTAGACATTTCAGTATGTTCATTATTTAAATAATAAGTGGTAAGATGAAGTATAAAATGTTGAAATGGTGGTATGGATATTTAGAAGTCTGACTGTGACAGACTCTTTGTGTGACTCATGTGGCTTCGTGGTCCCAGATAGCTGACTATTAGAATTTGAATTTATAAATAGATGTTACTTGTATTATTATTTTGGGACTAAAGATCATCTAAACCAAGGTTCTTCCCTCATTTTTCCGATGACATTTAGTGGGCTTCCCAGAATTCCCTCCAAGAATCTTCAACAAATTTCACATTTATTTGTAGCATTTGTTTTGGAATTGAAACATACGAAATAAATTGCACATACATAGGAAAGGATGCAAACTCTTGATATTCACAAGGTGATTCAGCAAATGCAACGCGAATGAACTGAAATTTGCTTTTTTGGTCTTCTTTGTTGATTATTCATTTTTAGCTCTACTAAGTTTTCTTTCTCACATATTGCAAACACAATATGCAAAATAAATGCTACTTCATGTTCTGAATATACACGGCGTGTAAATAAAGCACTAAGATTGTCTCGTACTTTTTATCAAATTAAAATAAATCCGTAACGTCATCTTGAACATAATGTCTTTGGGAAGCCACACAGCGCAAGAGGCGGTTTTCCACTCTTCGTAACGGTGCAGAAACCCAGATGCACCTTAACTGGCCAATTATGGCGTGATCAATTTTCTCCAATATCCCAAATGAGACCTGTTGAGATGCATTTTCTATCTCAAGAAAATAAAAAAGTCACAAGAATCAAATCTGGTGAATACGAAAGTTTAGAATCGGGACGATTTGTTTTTGACAAGTTGTTATTGAAACAGTATGAAGACGCTTTATCATTAAGCAACATCCAAATTTTTGTGATAGTTCATTTGGTCGTATACGAACGACTCTTCTTCGCGAATTTATTGATAAAAATGCTCGTTTCAAGGTGCCCAAATCTGAAGCAAAACTTGACAGTGCACCATTGCCTCACATTCTAGTCACTCAATTTCAGAACGCTCACGAAACACAACTTTTCACGTAAAAGTATTCACGTAATATATCGGGCAAATGGACTCCACCGGGTTCAATATTACACTGAAAATTCATTGAGTGTTGACAATCATCGGTAACAAATAATGACATTAGTGCTGATAAACTGAACTCTATGCTATCAGTCTTAGTACATAATTTACACACTTCGTACATGTTAAATTTTAACTTCTTCAATTTATATATTCAACTTTACGAACAATTGAAACATTGGAAATACAAATAGACCATGTCATATATTGATTATTTCGAGTATTGGAGACGGCTGAGTTTGGCTCAGAGCCAGCTTTAGCGCTCATTCTACGGTGACTCTCACCCGCAGGCCCATGGTTGAAGTTCCGACGGTGGCTGATTTTCAACACTAGTTAGATGGCTAAATCGAATTGAGCTTCTGTCTGAAGGAGAATTCAGGTGGCTACTCTGATCAGTAGTTTTTGGTGGTTTCTCTTATCAATGTTACGCGCATGCAGGAGCAGTAACCTAAAAAACCGGCCAAGGACCGTGCGCGATCCTATCTTCCTCTGCCTTATCCTATCCTCCCCCTTACCATTCACACACGAACACGAACACGAACACGAACACATGCACTATACTACCAAATATATCAGGAGAATATTCGCAGGCCTCTCCGGCAGAAGAGGTGTCCCATTGAAAAAGACACATGGAAAAAATCTTTCCCCCAAGCCGACGTATATGTCGAAGCAGGATCTCACCATTCAGTGAGGAATAATAGATTGATATTTCGTTCACGTCAAATACTGAGGTCATTATTCCTGTAAGTGTAGCGCATGCTGTTTTCATTGGGAGGTGGCGGTTATCTCCCCCCCTAGATGGCGAGACCCAGCGCCGACCTACCGTCGACTAGCGGGATTTTCCGCAACCAGGTATCTCCCACCAGCAGAGAACCGCTCCAAGTAATGCAAAGGCGACGTGTTTATATAATGAACATTTCAGGAATCTTGATAAAAGAAAGGGATGGTTGAACACTTATCTCCGAAACAGAACTATTCTTGCCATATAATGGGTTGTTTAATTTTTTTGTAGTATTGGACATGGTCTCCTAAGACATAAGTAGTAATTAAAATATAATGAAACCATATCCAACATTAAGCACTACTTTCACATTATCCCACTTCTATCATGCAAAGTAGTTTATCAAGTATCTGGATATTCTCCTTATTTTGATATTGAATTCATCATTACCGTAGAGTTTTGATGACAGATGTTTTAAATGAAAGAGCACTCGGTCATTTGGATCTCTTTATTTTGATTTATTTCGTAAAATAGTCAAAAGTGAAGTATATGACGTATTTTACGTTTTCTTGAGCCCCAGAATCCCAATTCTTTACTACATATAGTTAAATGTTGAATAAAAGTACCAAACAAGCGTTGTTTGCAACATAAAAAAAATTAGATTTTTGGTCCCTTATAAAAATCGGTAAATGAACAGCATATTTGCTTCCTTACTATTGCTAATAAAATAGCAACCCACACCCACGACTGTACTCTAACACAACAACCAAAAGGAGAGCTGGACAAAACATGACCATAATGTTGCAACATTTTTGTCCAGAAGTAAAAAAAAGGGCTATATTATTCATTTTATCAATAAATCAAGGGAAACTGGGGGAAAATCTGATCGAATGGGGACATGGGTATATTAGGTGAAGTGCAATACTTACTACAGGCACATTTTGTCTTTTATAATTACAAAGTTTACATATTAATACATTATATATTATTCTTAAAGTTGGTTTCACCACATTTTATGCATGCGTATTTCCCCTTATGTCCACATATTTCTTTCCAGTGATTCCAATTAATTTTTTTCTGACTGATACTCGAATCGTGTTCACTCGTCTTCCTCTTCTGATAACTCGATAGGAGTATGTTATCTCCCAAGAGCAGATCGAAATAATCATATGTCCATGTAATTGTGGTCGAACCAATGTTACCTAGACGTGTATCGGAATATACTATGTATCCCTTCTCAAAAGACGTGTATTTTAACTGTGAACTCATTTTTTTTCAGGAGCTGAACCCTGTTGTAAATCTGCATTGTTTATCACAAATTCATATCACTCAACGGAAAAAACGTAACGACCACTGTTGGCAGCTGACCTACTTGTATTCTTGTTTAACTGTAGATGTACTTGGTCTTATTGTGTCACACATCGGTGAGCACGTCCGTGGGACATGATCGATTTTTCATTATGATTAAAAACTACGTAATAATGCAGTATGTGGACTTATTTCACAAAGTTGGGAATGTGGAGTTGGTCTAATTTTAATTTCAACTCTTTCATCATTTTCTAATCAATGTGTATGCTATCTACAATGACCTAGGAGAAGATGCTATTGAATTTTGAATAGCTACAACACTTACACAAGTTGATTACGGGACTAATTATATTCGGTTATTTGGAAAAATTGCATGTAATAGTTAACGCAGTATACACACACACGCACGCACGCGCACACGCGCACGCGCACACGCGCGCACACACGCGCGTGCACACACGCGCGCGCACACACGCGCGCGCACACGCGCGCGCACACACGCGCACACACGCCTAATTATATTCGGTTATTTGGAAAAATTGCATGTAATAGTTAACGCAGTATACACACACACGCACGCACGCGCACACGCGCGCACAACGCGCGCACACACGCGCGCGCACACACGCGCGCGCACACCGCGCGCACACACACGCGCACACACACACGCGCACACACACACGCGCACACACACACGCGCGCACACACACACACACACTGAACTGTAACCAGAAACATTGCTATCATTTGGCTAGTTGACCTTTCCAGTCCTTGTCTTTCTTTTCGTTTCTTCCTCTCTCCCATCTCCTCTTTGCCGCTACTCTTTCACTTCTCCCTCTTTCCATCAGAGTTCTAATATGATAACAAGATGGCGACACTGTCCCTGACGTGTAATAAAGAATCAGATGATTCACTGTATCCTAGATGTTCTCTCAAATTGATAGCATGTGAACATACAAAAATGCATTTAATGTTTTACTGTATCCCCAATAAATGTTTCTGTTTTGTTATACGTTAGTGTTTCTCTATCTCTGACCTGCGTGTTCACGTACTACAGTATGTTTGAGCCAGGGTAAATGAAACGTAAGGGTAAGGGAGTTCAGAATTCTTTCAAATTCTGTCAGCCTTCATGCAGCTCGTTGCGTGTATTTTGCAAATGTACATTCCTGCCTGAGATATGGCGTAATATTCTAGGGAAGATCACCCTTTGGTGCCCAGACATTTAGATTGCAAAAGAAAATTATCCGAATAATGAAGAAATGCCATCCACGTGATCCCTGCAAGCCTCTTTTCATTTAGCTTGGGATCTTATCATTGCCTTGCCTATTTATTTACGAATCTGTAGTATTTGTCAAAACTGCGCCGGCGGCGCTAGCCGAATTCGTTTACTACACTCCGTGAAGTCACGAAGGTTAAGCGAATTCGAGACTCGCGGGTTCTTGGTTGGGTGACCGGCCAGGAACCCCGGGATCTAACGTCGTCGAGCCCCTGGCCGAAGGAATAAAAGGCACTGACTGACTGCGACGTGACGAGACTTGACTTGAGATTATTGTAACGGAGGATTACTCCAGAAATAAAGCACATTAATGGAGGATTACTTCCCAGTGCAAAGACGTAGAAATCATGTTCATCAAGCGTCAGTATCAACTGCACACTACAAGAAATCCACATACAATACATGTACGCTACTATAAAACGCATTACCAGATGAAATTAAACAATTAAAATTGGTACACAAATTTAAGTTAAAAGTAAAATATTTTCTGGTGCATAACTGTTTCTATTCAATTTCCGACTATACTGATCGTCAGAAAGGAAAATAATGTTTACTTTAACAAAACAATGATATAGTATAATGAAATTGTTTTGATTTGTATTGTATTTTTAAATAAGGACGTAACATGCCAGAAACAAGTAATGTACTTTAGCTTCCGGGTCAGTGACCTCCATTTCGATCGTTTTTTCCCGATCCAGTTTCCCTGATCCTTAGAGCAAATGCTGAGCCCTTGATTTGCTTCTGGACATAAATGTAGCTTCACTATGCGCACGTTTTGTTGAGCTTTCCTTTTGCTTGTAGTGGTAGTAGAGCTTAGGGTGAGTTTGTTAGCAATACGGAAAAATCAAATCTGCAGTTCATTTACCGTTACAAAAAGGTTTTCTATAACTCGGAAATGAAAATATCTAGTTTTTGAAATGTTAATCTCTCGCTTTTAAAAATTTATTATTATTATTATTATTATTATTATTATTACTAATATTATTACAATTATTTTTTCATCTTTCAACTATTAAGTTAAAAGATGGGAATTGATTCTAAATTAATTGGGAAGGGATTCTGAAACTCAAGAAAGTGTGCGCGGATGATTTTCTCCCCCATACGTCACATACAGTTTTTTACTGTTTTTGACTAAATAATTAAAGAGTTGGCGGTAAAATATTAATTCCATCATTCAATCTATTCTTTGGATTTTTGTGTGTGTTTGTTTTCGCGCATGTGCTAATGTGTGCGCTTTAGAGGGGTTGGAAGAAATCAATGTTCATAATTATTTTGACGGGAGCCTCTAAAAAATTTCGTCTCAAAATACGGATATCAGGAAGGAAAACTGTAGAGGGGTAGATTCATCATTCTCTATCTTCTTTTCTGTCAACGTTTCAGAATAAACAAGAATGTATCATTGTAAACGTCAATTTTCTGTCATTAAATATTTTTTGTAAATCAATTATATCCACAATCTCATTAAGGTGGCGCAGACATACGAAACTTTAATAACAGCATTATACCTTTTCCAGTTTCATAAGCGTAGGTGGTATGGTATTCAACGTTTTCAGCACAATCCAATATCATTTCAAAAATGTGCTTTTGCTCTGCCTGCATTCGGAATTTGAACGAAATCATAGTCTTTTATCTTCACTTAAATATTGATGGAAGTCAAGATACGTTTTATTTTCCTTCTTCGTTCTTATCTAGTCTCCCAGCCTCTTATTCCAGAACATATTTTTTGTATCTCGTCATCGGCCTACAGGACCTTCTTCCATTTCATTACTTTTTTATTACTTGCATGGGCAAATTTTCATGAGATTTCTTCCTGATTTGTATGGAACCTCAGCTAGGAAAAACTGGAAAGAAGACGAATAGATCACGTGGCTGGGGTGAGGGAGCGCCTCGCCGAAAGCACGAAAGTAAGGCGAGAACTTGCATATATATATTCTTAAAAAATCGGAATAATATTCCGTAAACTGAGAAGAACATCTGTAAGATCTCTCACTTTGCCTCGAACTTCATTTCTTTGCTGTTTAAGTTGACTTCTGCATATGTTTAAATCTAAGAAAACGTCGGGCGGCTAGAAATCAGTAGCCTTTCGTTTTGATTCTATGTTGTGTTGTCATGACTTGAGAAACGCGTTAGCATGTCCATCTTCGTTTCGTTTTACCTCATTGGGTGGACTTGAAGTTCTATGAAATATCTCATACCAATACTGATTTAAAAATAAATGCTCAATTTCATGTGTGTCATGTAGTTGGCTGTCGTAAAGGAATATGAAAGCAAGGTGCCTCAAACAATTTGTTTGAACAGTTGCTTAATGTTTAGGAAATATTTCGATCTTGGTCATTAAATAGCAAATCCCAAAATACAATATTTTGTTTACTATGCCAAATCACTCTGCAATATCAATTTTTCTGTCGAAGCTAGCTAAGGAAATTTCACTTAGGTGGGATGTGCGTGACCGCGAACCCTCAGAGCCGCCAAAAATACGCTCACTATATAAATCTCTCATTCGTAAAACAGTGGTATAAGCATCTTCCTTGCAAAACCCAGCTGTTGTCAGCTAGGATCATTATACAGCATGTTGTCCCTGCACTAAGTACTTACTCTACTTGTGTGACGAGTATAGCTGCAACAGGAGGCCATCTTTCGGATTGTTTGGTTGTAGTTAGAGTGTAAACTGTATACATGGGTATCATGAGGCAAATTAATGCCATGGATATTAGAAGCAAAGATGCTATATGCTGTATATGGAAACGTAATGGAAGTCGAGGTTATGAAGTTCGCAAATATATTGTATAGCATAATAATTCATAAATACAATGGAAAATACACAGACATTTATGAATATGCGCTATAAAAATATAGTGATTTTGAAGGGGAGAAAGGTTCTGTACCTGAATTTGGCTCTTCCAGTAGTAAATTTCATCTCTAGAGCATCAAGATAATTCAAGTGCAAGTGAATACGATCAATCTAAACTGAAAATATCGAAATCCAGTATTTTAGATGACATTGATGGCAATACACTTAACATTTATCAATACTATTACAATCAACTTCTAAGGCAGATTTATAGGGTGTGGGACATTCGAAGTAAATCAAATTGCTAGTTAATATTAGATTATTTAGTTGGCAGAAGGCAAGAGAGCGAGAGCGAGCGCGCTTTTCATGGGAAACAGGCTGTCACAATTAAAATCTTAGAGTATATAATATCCCAATTTGATAGGGCTAGATGGTACTGATCTTCAGTTCACTATTAACATCTGCATATGTAGGCACTACAAGCGTCTAAAGTGATTAGTCTGGACAAATTCACAGCTTCGATTACTTTTATCAACCTATTTAGAGCTGAATATAGCATTTCTTACAGGAAATTATTGTTTTCCGCACACGTAAGGACGTACAAGAAGATCATAGTATTCGTCAGAAGGCATTAGGGTATTTGGAGGAAGTGAACATGCAACAGACGGGATCTGCGACCAAAGTCAATGCGTTTTGAAATGTCTTCATTGTCAATATTTAAATCGGAGAGGAGAGAAAACTAAGATGTCTTGCATTCTGTGCGTAGCTATACTACATGCAATTTGTATGGCTTTAAATATGAGTGTCTGATTAGCTAACAAGCTCTGTATGTTTCAAGAGAGGCAAGGCCCTTTTGACCGGAATGTTTCAAAGAGGCTTGCACATCTGCTTCAAAGAAGCAACATTTTCACAAAACATTCACGTGGGGGCCACCAAAAGTGGAAAATTGACGAAAGGGCATATGAAAGGTTTTCTAACTATATTATTGGCCAGACCATAAATATCGTATTCTTTAAGATGAAAGCTTTCCGAACAAGAAACGCCCACCATCTTCCGCTGAAGAAATTGCTACCGAAGATAACAAAATATTGCCACCCCTTGATGTGTACTTCTTTAGGCAATGTAAGGTCTACGGAAAAGAGATTGTTGATTTTGTACGATAACAGTGTGAGAAACCAAAAAGTGAAGTGACACAACCTTCATTTCATCAAAAGACTTCAAATTACGCGATACAACCAACATTCTGCACCAAAGCACAATCCTTTGTCACAATGAGCTTGGCAAAAGGTAGGTACTACAATGTTGATGATGGAGATTTTTTACACCATTAAATATATTCTAAAAATTAGATCTTTAAATAAGATCATATACACTTCTTTGAAAAAACCACTAGTTCATTGTGTAATTTTTGCTTGAAGTAAAGGCGTTTATCTTTTTCTCACAGACGGTTCCAATTTCTTTTCTCAAATTTTCCCCTTAGATGTTTGATCCGCTAGAGCTAAGAACGGTTACAAAAAAGACGGAATCTTATTATGGCGTTGAACTCAATTTTCGAAAATTTCAAACGATTCAAACAATTCTTGAAAGTATGTGCTGTGGGTGCATCATTAGTTCTCGCTTCCATACTCCATGTGCGTGATCATGTTGTCCCCTATAAGAAAGACCAAGTCAGCTCTTTTTCTTCCGATGTGCAGGAGGAATTTTAGATATTACACCAGCCAATATTAGAGATGAAATTCTTATTAGAAACCTAAGTAATTTTCTGTTATGTTTGATTTTGCTGTAAATATACACCACTTTGAACCGACGTCAATATGACACAAGATACGTAAAAGGTGGTGAATGTTTCTACGGCAACTGTTTGCAGAAACGACGCATCGCGTGGTCACAGGTTCCTAATGCTCTCTCACAGAATATTTCCTTGTGCATTCAGGCGCAATTAATCGCGCAAGCTAATGTAGAAGACGTAGTAACTGATAGAAAACTATGTTGTCTCAAATCTGAACACTCTTTTACTATCATTTTACTACTTGAAATGTGCTCAAAACAGAATTAGTATTTTAGTCATTGACTGCGAAGAGCAGGAGTAGTAATCTCAATCTGGGCGTCGTCACGCGATTTTTGATGAAAGAAATTGGATATGGAAACTTCCGGAAGGGGAAGGATAGCCTATAGCCACAAAGCGAATGAGGGTATTTTTTTTATTTCTCCACAGTTATGAAAATATAAATGAACACTTGAGAAGAATCTATGGAAAAAAATTAAAAGACCCTTTTTTATATCATAGTCTCAAGTGTTCTAATTGCTTACTATCTACTGCAATGCACATTTATAGTTGTGTTTTGAACAAACACTGAGCGGAGACAAACATTTGTTTGGTCACTCATAGCGGCAATGAATCGTTGCTGCATATCACATGGTTCATTCAGGTCATTATTGACAGATTTTAAAACAGTTAAGAATCATCGAATCGTTCTGCTAAATGGATTTTTCTGCCAGCCAGATAAGCAGAATATTAATGATAATGCGTCGGAAGTGTAACAGTTTTGGGGTTGGTTTTTACGAAGATTGTAGATTTCCATATCGTCAAAAAAAATATTAAAGATTGAAAAAGAAGGAGAGTTTTCATACAAATGCATTGATAGTGAATGAATTTCAAATTCAAACCCACAGCCCATAATTGCCGAGTGCGCGCTATTGACTAAGTTGCCCGTAATTGACTATGACTAAAGAGTCCGCGCTATTGAAGTACAATAAGCTTTCAACAAAATTTGCAATATAACGAATCTTAATCAAATAGTAATCCATGTAAGAAGAATTCTTTTAAATAGAATGTACAGTTCTTCAGTTCAACTGCTTAAACACATTGGTTTCATACGGACATTCTCCACTTCGCGGAACGACAAAAATGATAGGGAGTACCTCTCAGCACCAGCACAAGTGAGCATACGTTTGTGAATTTAATGCGAATTATTTCCGCATGTTTCCGACCACGCCCTAACATGATTTAGCAGAAATGTGTGCCAAAATAATCGTTCGTGTGATTGAACAGTATGTAATCGATACTTTTGCGCACTCACTAACCTTCACTTCTTCCCAGAAAAAATCGATCGGCGTCGGATCAAAACACGGAGCCCACTTCACAACGCCATAGCAACTGGCGTCGCCCACCAAAATGTCTTTTTAGAGCCTGCCTCACCTACCATCTAGCTTGGCAGTAAAAGCACCTAAGCAAAATTGGCAGTAAAGTCACCAAGCTAGAACGACATCTCAGTATGAAAGTTAAGAAAATATTTTTCCAAAGATGTGGTAGTGTTTCCTCCAGGAATATTGCGCATATGTTGCCTGTCAAATATTCTACAAAGAAAACTAGTTCGACGTCGTTTCCTCAAATTCACACCTCACATTTACACACCGTGATCTCTGATGGACAACTAGACTATCCAAAGTGCATTTTGTTTGGAACAATCGTGCATGTTGTGGAACTTCCCAAAGCGAGAGGTTTGCAAATGTTGCTTCGTCAGTAACGAGAACGTGCCTCGCCACCTGCACTTTATCTCGTAATCGATATTCAGCAAAGCGATAGAAATTCACTTGATTCTCAAAGCCATGACCATGTAAATTCTGATACAACCGCATGTGGAACGGGTGAAACTTACTGATCATCTGAATTCTATTGCCACTACTAGGATTTACACAGGAGCACGCCGCAATCTGTTTAGAACCAATGTAATGTTTCTTTACAAAGCAGCCAGAACGCTGTGTTGTCGTTGTTAGTGGGACGTCTCGTTCTGGTCCCTCCCCGCCTACTATGTATTCCAATCACCAAATAGCAAATGTTTTGATACGCTCTCTATTCCTCTCTTTCCTAAACTCCATCATTTCAATATCTTCTTTCTCTTCTCGGACCACTTTTTAGACGCTTTTCTTTTCTCTTCTGCCTCGGTATCGTTCCACTTTCAATAAATTTCTAAGTAGTATATCTGTCGCCATAGTTTCTTCTGCTTTTATATAATTTATTTCCATATCTTAGGCTGTTCCGACTTCATCGTAAGACGGAATTCTGGACTAGGAAGTTCAAGCAGACAAGCTTACAGAGAAGACGACATGAAACATATATTTAATAATGGTAATCACTAGTGGCGATCGAGGCTACATCGACGACCCGTACGAGTATGTCAAGAAAATCCACATGTGAGAAAATCGTGTAACAACGTACCGTCCTAGGGCATCGTGATGGGACGCATTAGCGAGAAGGAGGCTCTGGACGATATTGACGAACCACAAAACAAGAGGATCGTCTGATAGTCCGTCTAGGATATCTAATATATTACCATAACGCTTATCCAATGGTATAATGTCGTAACTGCTAAATTGTGCGAAAGGAGGTAAATAGGTGAGAACTATTGCAGAAACATCGACTGAATTGATATATTGTTCAGGTCGTGATTCTGGCGTGGGGGATGTTATGTCGTTGTTAAATTGTCACGTGATATAACCTCATTTGAGAAGGACAACAACGCATCAGTTGACTATGTAATGTGATTACAAGGTACACTCTCGTTTCCGGTAGAACACCGTCACAAGTATGTTCTGTTATATTCTGTGTCACGAAGAACAGGCAATATACAGCGAAATAACTCCCTAAATACACTATTGTGTAGTTTTTTGAATATATTCAATCAAAGACTATTGACTCATTTGTTGCTTGTGACATTGTTTACTAAACTGACTGCTCGAAATCATCTCGTAGTTGTTGTTTATGACAAAAGGCTCATAAACTTCAAGTGAACAATGAAAATTGTAAGAAAGAAGGTGAATGCAAAGGTTAATATAAGAACATTTCTATTAAAAGATATTCTTAACTTCTTGGTAAGAAGTAGCTTTGGGCGAAGGCACAAGGTACCATGAGTATAATGTTGGTTCAAAGTATTTTGTTTCAGAATTTTGCTTCTTATGTAAAACTTGGTTTTCTGTGGTTACGTCACTCTTCCAATGAATGAGCAATGACGGATTTTCTCGTTTCTTTGTTGTTGTTGTTGTTGTTGTTGTTGTTGTTGTTGTCGTCGTTGTTTTTGCTTTTATCAGAGTATGTTTTATCAGAGTATGTTTGCGTCACTGCTTACGATTGAAACATACGTACTGTCTTTCATGGAGCAGCATTAAATCCCCATTTTTACCAATGACTCCAGTCCCTGCACAACACGAGTGTTGCTCAACTGCGTTCGTGACATCAACAGGCTTCCTTGATCAAGTTCCCCAGATATGTAACTCGTGAAAATGATTGAGACTAGATGAGGTAATTACGGCTAGCATCAACTAAAGGGAAATTCCGGCCACGAAGAGAATTGCAACAGTTGTGCACGTCTCTCTCAGGCGAAAATGATATGTCTATGTGAGTCCATGCACATTAATATTGACCCATACGACCCATGCGAGGTTGATATGAAACAATTGACTGTATTATTACTAGGGAATGGATTTTAATGATGTGACATTTTTCCTTTTCATTTTAGAAAAATGCCGTTTTTTAATAGGAAATGACACTGCTTATACGTCTGTTTTGTGTGCATTTTTTATCGAATTTGACTTCGACATTTTTTACCTTTTTCCTTAATTTTCAAATCATTTTTCGTTGATTTCATCAATTTTAATATTTTAATGGTATCTGCTTCAAATAATATTTACGAGTTAAAACAAATGTTCTCCACAGAATTCTTGAGTCACTTATCTTGTAGTCTATTTAATTTCTTCGCTCACAAGTAATGTCAGTCAAAGGGAGTATGTAATCTAAGGTTCCTATTACGTCTGTCAGCGCCATTAGCAGTTCAGCCGATTTTGGAATAACTAAAGACAAAGATTTTCTAATAAAGAACAGTCCAAACGAAAAATAGGAAAGATGAGTTCATTGAACGAATAGGAGACTCAATTACGTCAGTTACGTATCCAACAGCTTGAGTTGTTCATCCGAACTGATTTTGATCACATTTTTGCGTTACATTTCATTGGTTTTACAGCATTTTAAAACAAGAGGATTTTATTGATGATTTTTGACGATGTTTTTTTTTCAACAAAATCCGCCCCCTAATTATTACCATGTATATTTTCCAGTAATGAATAGATTTGGGGGATGTATGTGGTGATTTGACTGATTTCTGTTTAACTTACCAATTTATCTTTAATCATAGAATACTTAATCGTTTATTTTCTGTATATTTACCTGAAAGTCATTATTTCAGACCACCTTCATAAATGTTCCCCTGAGTGGCTGATTCACTGACACCCTATCTGTCTATGTTTCACTGATATCACTAACTGTTTATGTCTGATGGACTATCAAAATGCCCTCTCTGTCTGCACTGTCTGCCCGCCCACAAGTCTGCCCGCCCACAAGTCTGCCCGCCCACAAGTCTGCCCGCCCACAAGTCTGCCCGCCCACAAGTCTGCCCGCCCACAAGTCTGCCCGCCCACCAGTCTGCCCGCCCACCAGCCTGCCCGCCCACCAGTCTGCCGCCCTCCAGTCTGTCCGCCCTCCAGTCTGTCCGCCCTCCAGTCTGCCCGCCCTCCAGTCTGCCCGCCCCCAGTCTGCCCGCCCCCAGTCTGCCCGCCCCCAGTCTGTCCGCCCTCCAGTCTGTCCGCCCTCCAGTCTGTCCGCCCTCCAGTCTGTCCGCCCTCCAGTCTGTCCGCCCTCCAGTCTGTCCGCCCTCCAGTCTGTCCGCCCTCCAGTGTGTCCGCCCTCCAGTCTGTCCGCCCTCCAGTGTGTCCGCCCTCCAGTGTGTCCGCCCTCCAGTGTGTCCGCCCTCCAGTCTGTCCGCCCTCCAGCCTGTCCGCCAGGCTGTCTCTCTCTGTCTCTCCCGCTCTTTCTCGCTGCCTCTTTCTCGCTGTCTCTTTCTCGCTGTCTCTTTCTCGCTGTCTCTTTCTCGCTGTCTCTTTCTCGCTGTCTCTTTCTCACTGTCTCTTTCTTGCTGTCTCTTTCTCGCTGTCTGTGTGGTGTTGTTTCTGTGTGTGTGTGTCTCTCTCTCTATGTCTCTGTTTGTCTCTCTCTCTCTCTCTGTTTGTCTGTGTCTCTCTCTGTTTGTCTGTGTCTCTCTGTCTGTCTGTGTGTCTCTCTCTGCCCAAATGAAAATTATTCTCCTTGTCTGTTCTGTTGGTCGTTGGATATCGTTTCTGGCTGTCTATCAGACTCTATCTGCCGCAAATCCATACTATATCTTTATGTATTAGTATTTGGTTTGTATGCTGTACGCCACTCCATCAGTACATCTTTCAATTTGTATGTATGCGAATATATTTCTGTCTATTTCTGTCTAATTTATATATATTCGCACAATTTTAAAATTGGGGGGTTATCTCTCAACAATCTAAGTTATTGTTATTTCTGTTTGATAAATATAAAGGTGGTCGCTAATGACCTAGATGTTGATGCGACGTTAATTAACCAATCAAAAAATATCAAAGGAATCTCTATATCCCTGACCAAAAAAATGTGTTATATGTGAATTTAGTGAATTCTGAAAAATATAGTTATCTCCATTCCATATTAAATTAGGAGGAATTAAACATAAAGCAGAACACTATCGTACACATAGATTGATATTTTGCATTCATATAAAACTATAGGATGTAACATGTCTTCGAAAATTCACTTTCTACACCTTGACATATACTTCGAGCCAGAAGATCTTGGATTTGATTGATTGATTTTCTTCGTGTTTCTGTGCGCGTCAACTGCTTTTAGTAGTGCATATTTTTTCTCGGGAGATGGCGGTGATCTCCTGGATGGCGAGATCCGCCGCCGACCTACCGTCGGCTAGTGGGGTTTCCCCCTAACCAGGACTCTCCCACCAGCGGGGCACAGCCCCAGGTCAGACAAGTTCTAAGCTCCCGACCGGTCTCCCGGGATATGTGGTAGTGTAGTGCATGTTAGTGTAAGTGGAGAGGATTGGACAAGGAAGAGGAAGGAAAGATCGCGCGCGGTCCGTTTGTTCTGCTCCGGCATTCGCCTGGTGTTGATCGGAGAAACCACGGAAAATTACCGATCAGAGCAGCTGGCCGCTAGAATTCCCCTCCAGACAGCGACTAAATTGGACCTAGCTAAAAAGCTAGTGTCGAAAATCCTGCCGCCATCAGGACTCGAACCTAGGGCCTCCCGGTCAGAGGTGCTCCAGTGACATCAGTTGATGCACTGAGCTACCGCTCAGAAAATCTTGGGGCTGTCAGCGATGAGCACGGTGAGCCTTTTTCATCAAACAATTTCTACAATAGAAAACATGAACTAAGGCAATAATATTTTGGGTGATGAGGTTCTAAGGTTCTAATATTTTGGGTGACTACTGGACGAAGAAGAGAGATGATCCAGATACAGAATGTGCCCGAACATCTTCACCACTTAGTGGTTACATAATGACTCGTCAGAATTTAAGTGAGGACTAATAGTATACCATTTAAAGTTGAATAGCTAGTTACTGAATTTGTTAAAAATATAAAAATTTCAAATAATTATCACACAAAACTCCTGCCTGATGGGGGAAAATTGAAATGATATTGGATTTTAGTATGAAAATACTTATATAATCTACGAGTATTACATTCGATTTTGTGAAAGAAAAAATATTTTTTTAGACCAGTGCTATATAAAAAAAGTTGTTAGGTAGTGAATATCATTAATTACATTTATAAACAATAGTATTCACGACTGTTTAAAAAATGCTTTAAACTTGTGCATCTTCATGGGAGCGTAACCCCCATGTTCCCTTTCCGAAGCCGCCCTTGTTAGTTCAAAATAGTTTCACTGAATTACCATTGGCAATTTGATGTTTGGATGGTATTCATACAAGTCCGAGTTTTGATCATCGAAGAGGAGAAAAATGGCAACCGTCTGGTAGTTTTCGACATATCTCATTCATTCTGGGTCCGGAGAACGGCAGCCATGATGGGTGGCGTTGGAGCGTTACGGGACACGGGGGTGAGTGAGCGGATGAGGGGGGGACGCGGGTGGATGGCGAGCGGGGGGTGGCGGCGTCTCGCGTCGTATGCACTGAGGCAGTGGAGCGGCGGGCTGAGGTCAGCGTGTCAGCAGCGGCCATGTACCCTGTCGAGCCGCCACCGCCTCCACCGCCGCCTCCGTCGCCACCTCCGTGCAGGCACCACCCCCCCCCCCCCCCGCCCCGGCCCCTTGGGCCCCCCCCCCCCCCCCGGGGGGGGGGGAGGGGCCCGCTCGCCTGGTTTTCGCCCCCCCCTCGGAGGGCCCGTCGCTGCCGCGCCGAGAGGGTAGGAGGGGACGGCGCGCGATTCGCGCCCCCACCCCCCACTCTGTTTTTTTTCGAGGAGCGAGCGAGGTACACGGCGGCCGGCCCCGGGGAGCGCAGCGCCGCCCAGCGCGGCCGAAGCCGGCCCACCCCCCGGGGCCCGTCGCGCCCCCGACGGCCGCCGCCTGGCCACCCACCGGTTGATACATGCACCCGCCCGCTGACGGAACATCCATCGCACACGTGCCCCCCTCCGCACACGCCGCGTTCTCTGCCTCCCCTTAGCGCCTTCGCTCGCCTGCTCGCTCGCCTGCGCGGCTCCTTGCTGACCCTAGGGCCACTCGCGGCGGCCGAGCAGTCTCCTGCGCGTGTGCGTAATTAGCCCTCCGCGTCCCATGAACACATCGCTTTCGACTCTCTCCTTACGCCGTCGTGCGATGTCGCTAAGCGTGCTTACTACTTTTGTAATGTCTTCCTATTCCTTCGCCCACTTTGCCAATCATTTCGATCCTCCGTCAACCTTTGGCTTGCTTCCAGTTTGCTACAGACCTGCGCTCCCCTCTCGTGCCACTTGCCGCTGCCGTTCCCCTTGCATCCTGTTCCGCATTTGCCCTCCCTTCTCCGATCTCGATTTCTTCCCCTCCTGCGTACTCCCCCCTTCCCTCATTTTGCTCTTCTATACGCTCAGTTAGTGATCTGTAGTCTCGTACAAACGCAGCCACTCGCGCTCACCAACACATCTGCAAGTGTTCCTCGGTCCCCACGGCCAGCTCCGTCGACTCTTCAATATCCGCGAACGAGCTCTGCGAAATACGATCAGTTTTTTGTCCTCGTCCACTGAGTATCGCTTGAACGTTCAGCAAATAGATTCAGTGCTGTTTTGAGAATTACTCCATATCAACTCATGTTTTCTGCGGGTGCACGGTGTATGCACGTGTAATTAATTATAGGGGGAAATTTAAATTATAATTAAAATTATAATTTTAACAAGGACACATTTTGCTAATGGTTTGATTTTCCTAGTAACCCTGTGCACATGCAACACATCTACTTCCTGTTTCATTAGTATCTTCTCATAGCTTGCACTTTGCTTACACGAGTTACGAATAACTAGATGAAACGCGTAGAAAAATCTTCCCTCGGCGTGCACGGTACCAATTTGATTGAAACTTCTCCTTCTCGGTTGCGTCACCATGCGTTTGGTAGGGTAACAGTTCATGGTCTTCGAGCACTATTGTGCAACACGCACAGGGCGCCAATTGCGTGACTTCAATTGACCATTGTATCACCGACCAAGACGACCAACGAGTCTCCCCCGGAGAGTTTCCCTTTCCCGGGGAGAACAGGGAGAAAAACTCTGCCCCTCCGGTTGAGACAAGACACGCCCCCAAAGTAGTTTTTCTACGCGGTACGTCTGTAGCTGAATGCGTGAAGAGGGTTCCAGAAGCCATTTCCTTTCCCTATTTGCTCGAGCCCGCATGTGAGATGAGAAAAAATGACACAATAATGGGAATATCTTGCCATGTAATCCACGAGTGGTCCAGTTCGAAAATTAATTATTGTTTGTTAATGAATAATACAATTACTTAGATTGTAATATTTTAAATTGAAATTAATTTATATTAAATTTTCATGGGAGAATGAAAATAACTACATGTGCTAGATTTCTCGACCTCGATTCTTAATTACCTTGAGTTTCAATAATAATAATAATAATAATAATAATAATAATAATAATAATAATAATAATAATAATAATAGTAGTAATAATAATAATTCTTAATTCCCTTGAATTTTCATTTCTTGGTCACACAAAAAATTGTTATTATTGAAGTGTGTGGCATTGTTGTTTTCTTTATGCCTCACACTCGAATTCCTCCTACTGAACATTATTATAATGAAGGGTTATCAAGTATATTTTGACTTTGAATGACACAAAATATATTTGAACGTAACTACTCACTAGTAGATTGGATAGATGTTTCCACCTCGTTTTCATCTGTAGATGGAATGTTTTCATAATTATTATGTTGCGCAATAATTTCATGGTTATATTATGCATTCATTGTATAAAAATGAAATAAATCTCCTCTCCATATCAGTATCAAATCTCTGTTCGGTATATCATGAAGCTTCTTAGTTTCAGAGGCATTTTTGAAGTTACGCCCCCCATCAAAAATGCTCAATGATTTCTGAATGGTACCCACACGTGTTTTCTAATGACTTGTCTTCTATAACTTTCAATATACATACCCTGAGATACCACTTTTATAAGGTTTTTTGTTACAATGTTAAAGCTTTATATCTGCTTAGTTTACCTCCGTTGTAGTTGCATTATATTTTATCAATAGTAAACGGTATATAAATTATATTTTTCTTATGTAGTAGGTGAATTATAAACAGAGTAAAGTAAACCATACCTACATATCTCATTAATGTACAAATATCATTATCTACATTAGTTGAAAAATTTTAAAATTTTTTAAGTTTAATATTTTTTTATATTTTATGGCTTAAGTACTGTTTCGTCTATTTGGTAGTGGTTCAACCATGATTTTTATATGAGAGGGAGTGTGTGTGTTGCCGACTTGATGTTTGCTTATAAATAAAAGTTCAAGAATGCTGAATTGAGAAGTTTGTTTTAGCATATGTAGGTATATAATGACAAATAAAAAAAACTATATTTCCTATATTACTAATTTCCAATGCACGCACAAAGTGTGTGAAAAGTGTCTATGGTTTCCCTACATACCCTGAAACTCGGAAAAATTCAACAACAATAAAACTGTTTAGATTTTGCCTGAAAATGCAAATATTTGATTGTGTCATTCCACCTATTCTCATATTACGCGCATAGAGAGAATCCTCAAATTTAATGCGTAACTGCTTTACGTAACAGCTTGCCAACACGCGACAGCAAGGCTTCAAGGAAGAATCCGCCCGCCATTAAATACTATTTACATGATGCGTTTTGGAAGCGCAACTTTTTTATACTTTTGGTATGCCAAGAACTGTTGTACTGTGTATATACAACACCTCATTATTGCAGTTTGTGAAGACTTTTTCTTAAAATATTTAATTTACTTCAGTGATATGCGATAGTATTTTATTGTTGTGCTTGCGCAGTGTACTTTCTAGTTTTTGGAAACCAATTTGCGTAGTTTTGTACAGCAGCATATTTGCTGCTACAGGACAGTAGTATTACTCTAAAAATGTGTCAAGTGTGTCATTCAATGTGTCATTGAAGGAGGGGAATAAAATCACAAGCGCTCTCACCCTTTACTGCGTTTCTAATCGTTTACGTTCGTGGTCGACCGCAGTATAGAGGAAGTATTACACTATGTTATTGGAAATATCAAAATTGAAATTTACGGAGGACAAGCAATGTCACACATTATCGAGCATACAATATCGTTTTCTTTCAAATAAACTTGACTCGTAATAGAGTTGCATGAAATTGTTGCAGATACATGAAATAGCAACAGACAAAATAGGCTACAATCAAAGAAATTCACACGAGGCGAAACAGTCAATTTTTCAGGGAAAATAACCCCTTTCCATTGAGGAAGAGAAACTTAACGGCCCTTGATTCGTTTTTCTGCTCGGTTAGCGTTGATTACGCGGAGGCTATGGGCTCTGCCCAATAGACAGCGTCATTAGTAAATAATTGAGTAAAGCGGGCTTTCCGTTGTCCGGCGCTGTCCCCTCGTTTTTCAAGCGCCGTGCGCTCGCCGCCGCCTCCACCACAACCGCCACCCACGCGCACTGGCCACTACTTCCTCCTCTTCCCGGCCCCGCCCCCTCCCCGCCACCGCACGGCCCCGACTCTATCTCGCTTCTTTGCGCGGCCCCACTCTCCATCACTTGGCCGCGACCCGAACGTGTACAAATCATTGTCGTATTTAAAACAGATTTCCCGCGTTTTTGTCTCTTCCGGGCAAATGAAAGGGATTTTATTTACCATCATATATCTGGGTTTTTGCGCGGCGCGAGGGGACGCTGCGGCGAACCGCAGTGGGCGACGCCCCCCCCCTTTCCAAGGGGAAGCAGCTTCCGGGGACAGTGGCGCCGCCTGGCCGCTGCAAATAAAATACAGAGCGCGCCTCGCCGAACGGCAACAGCCGCGAGCCGCGGACTGTGGTTGAAAGTGCCTGCGGAATGGTTCAGCGAGGTTGGGAAGGGAGGGGATAGGAATTGGAGGGCTGACAAAGATGATCATTCAATTGAGAAACAAAAAATGCAACTGCTTTACGCGAAGTTGCGTATCTAGTCGGTGCACAAGGACACATCTTACAAATTGTCGTTTTGCATGAGAACGATTTGTAGTTTTATTCTGAGTTAAGATTTTATTTCGTGAATAAAAACTGTTTTGCTTTATATGCCGGCTGGCTTGTGAACTCTCTTAATGTATTTTTGCTGCTAATGTAAAAATGGGCTATTTTCTATACACATTTCTTCATTTATGCAAAAACGACGATTTTCGATGTTTCTTTTCTTGTGTACGAACAATTTATACGCTCTGAATTCAATCAATTTCTGTTGGACCCTTCAATTCTTTATTCTCCTGGGGCCCACTTTTTTAGAAGCTGTATTACTCCCACATTCATAATAGAGCGTTTGATTATTCAAACATCAAATTTCATTGATTGGGGGCGGAGTGAGTTAGGAAAAAATAGCAAGGTTTGTTATGACTATTCTACTCGTAAAATTAACACCAATAACGTTCAACTATACACCTAGTGTACACCAATCAAGACGATGTATCCCCATCCAAAAAATAATGAATTTTTCCTACTACCTCATCCACGCTGACCAATCACAAAGTGCAATATATCAATCATAAGATGCGCTATTGTGTGCTCATGGAGTGCGAACACAATTTGATTAATTTTTGACACGCTCCCAAAATTTTTTGAAAGTAATTTCATTCATGAAATATTCTTATTAAATATCTCTCTTACATTAGAAATTTTTCGCAAATTTCCAATAGACATGTACTTATGATTTCTTTCGCGCAATTGATGAAATATCGAAAATGTAGACTCATTTGAATTTCACAGTTACAGTTTCTTCTAAGTGAAGGTGGACGTCGATTTTCAAGTTCCATCCCGATATGGACATTGCCACCTCCCGAAATATCACATGCTCTACACACGGACACTTGAACATAGTAGTTGACACGCTTGCAAACACAAAACATTCACCACATAAAAGCCTTCATTTCCTTTGTAGTATTTAGCATCGCTTAGAAGCCCTCCTCCAGAAGTCGGCATTTTTGCGCGCGGCGGCAGTCTCCATTTAATTAGCGCATTAAAATGCAGAGTGGCGTGAAGCGCAATGCGCGGTCGCCGAGGGCGCTCGAGTGCCGGTCCGCGCCTGGGGACTCGATCGCAAATTAAATTCGCCGCTTGGTGGCCGCCGAAAGAGCCGCGCACGACGCACGACGCTCCAGCGCCCGCCCCGCCCGGCCCCGCCCCGCCCGCCCCGCCCGCCCCACCCCACCCCACCCCACCCCACCCCGCCGTGCCCTGCCCTGCCCCACGATTCCCCTTTCCGCGGAGGCACGCCCGACACGCCGCGATTTTCAAAAGCTACGCACTGGCTGCGATGGATCCCTGGCGACACCGTTGCATCTGCAGCGGTGCAGTTGATTCGTCGGTTGAGGACCAAGAGAGGTGGCTTAGAGCATCAACTGACGTCAGTGCAATGTGTCTGAGCGGAAGTCCTAGGTTCGAGTCCCAACGGTGGCAGGATTTTCGTCAATAGCTAGATAGCTAAGTCGAGTTCAGTTGCTTACTGCAGGAGAATTCTAGCGGCCGGCTGCTCTGATCGGTAGTTTTCCACGGTTTCCTTAATGCATACCAGGCGAATGCTGGAACTGTATTCTAACTAACGGGTCACGAACCGCGCGCTATCTTTCCTTCCTCTTCCCTGTCCTATCCTCAGCCCTTACATACATACATACATACATACATACATACATACATACATATATACATACACACACACACACACTTACACTTATATGCACTACACTACCACACATGCCGGGAGACCGGTCGGGAACTTAATGCTTGTCCCGGCACTAAACGCATGTTGGTGGATTGAATTCAACTACTGTCTGGAGGAGAAATCTAGCGGCTGGCTGCCCTGACCTGTAGATTTCCGTAGATCCGTGTCCGCTGATCAATACTAGGCGCAAACTGAAGTTACACCCTATCCAACGGGCCAGGGACTGAAGGCGATTTTTCTTTCCACGTCTATGCTCCCTTCCTCTCCACTTACACAGTTGGATACGTGCACTACACTACCACACAAGTCAAGAGCTTAAGGCTTATTTTGGCTTGGGCATCACCCCTCTGGAGGGCATTTCAGGATGTATAGGATGGTGCTGGATCTCACGTTCCAGCGGGAGTCATATCACCTCCGCTCCGAGTGTAACAAACTACAGTTGCAGCAGTAATTATTTAAGTAGTTGACACGCCTGGAAACAATACATACCCATACGTGTTTACAAGCTGTGTTTAAATAATCTAAGAACTGAAGGTCAAGTCGATACCAATCTCCTCCATGAACCATATCATCCGTTCCATGCAGACACCGACCCGCTCCGATTTGTCTATGTGAGATAAACAAGATTTATCCACTTCTCCATTACCCGAGCCCGACACATTTTTGGTCGAAATTTCGCCGATTTCTACCGCAGCATTACAATACTTTCTCTTTACTGTGTAAGTAGTATACAATACTTTCTCTATACTATGAAAAAAGGCGGGAAATTAAAAATTAAATGCAACTACGTTTTATAGTGTGTTTAATTTGTTTAATCACTATTTATTTACATCACACATTCCATATTTAAACCATAGTACCATTCTATTTCAATCCCAGTTACAGTACACAATATTTTAATTATTTTGCAGAATTAACACTACCAGTAATGATTGAATTCCGATCTTAAGCTCTAGTTCACATTCTTAGGGCTGTAACGTTACTTAGCATACATGTCAATAACAAAATGCGATGAACTGTATCAACTTCCGTTGTCGCACCGATTTAGTGTCTTTAAATTACAATAATAAATTAAAGAAGTAATTAAATTAATTTAAACAATTCGTTCTTTATCTCCTAGCTCCTTTATCCTCATAAAAACGATACCATTTTGAACAACCTTAATTTATTCTAACCGTCTTACGTAATTTACAATAATTCCAGAAATCAAAATCAAACTTATAAAATTTTCAGTACTTTTGCAAAACGCCACTTCAGAAGTTATTTATCCCCATCTTCAGATTATATGCCTGGTTATTTAGTTTAGAACTTGAAGATACGTGTAAATACTTTCTGAAACGTCGTTTTGAAAAAATACAGTAAATACAAAAATATGAATTATGAATTTGATTTCGGTTGCTCTTTATTTGGATAATATTTTCCCATCCACTTTTATTGTCATAAAGAAGGAGACTTCAAGTGCAATATTATGGGAAACTGTCTAAATTCTTGACATGTTTACCAGGTGTGATGAAAAACTAACATTAAAAAATTGAATTATTGTACATATACTGGACATTATTTCCATTGACTAAGGAGGTATAGTTCTTTTCTCTGTATTATCACTAATCTCTCCACTGTCCTCTTTGGTAACATGCTGTAACGGCTTTCTTTTCCCACAGCATGGCATTGCATTGCATAGATCATTCACTTCAGATCCTCCGTCCTTCCCTCCCTCCCTTCCTCCCTCCCACAATCTACGGGCGACCTTCGTATGTGACCAAGCACCCCTCGCCCCCTCCCTCTTACCTGATTGCACGTATCCGTACGACCCCACAGGACGCCGTACGCTGCCGTACAACGCCGTACTCGCGACGTACTACCTCGCACTCAACGGTATACCACTGTATCCTGTCATTCTGTTATGACCTCTGTACTTCAGCATTATAATGCTTACAATATTACAGCTAGCCATTGTTAGTTTATGTATCCTGCTGTAACCCATTCTTCGAATCTATTACGTATTCTGTGAACGTACATCTATGCGACGTAACTTGTGAACCAATTCCGTTTTACGACATATTTGTACCTTCCTTTTTCATAGAGGAAATTAGGTTGCACTTTTCATTTTAATGCACGCAGTCCATTCGCTTTGCTTGGATTAGATCATAACAATCTTAAAATGCTTTTTCAATTTATTTCAGGTTCGACGACTCACACATATCGAATATGTAGTTTAACAAGCTCTCACATTTCGTCAGATTCTATTTCATATTGGTATCAGATACTTTATTTTTCGAGGAAATTGCTCTGTAAGGCAAACTTGTGATTTGTGGGATTATTACTTTTATGATATTCTCTGACAATGACTAAGTTTAGTGCACAGGCTTAGCACACGTTGTTTCACTCAGTACTCTATCCGGTACGTTATTGTTTAAATTACCTTTCCATCTCTCGGCCACTCAATATTTCGCGTTTATCTTACATATACGACCAGCCATTCCTCATCTTACATGGCAAATGCTGAGCCAATACTTTCTACATTTCGGTTTAAATTGCGTTTGAATACGCTACTAGATACTCATCGAGAGCAGTATCTGCATTAATAAGTCCATTTAATACGCATACTGATCAGATACCGCTTGCCTTTTACGCCCTTTTCCGTTTGAATCACAGGCATTATTCTTCAAACTCAGTGACAGAAGTTTTTCTTGAAAGAAACGATTCTGTGAAATGCACGGGAAATGATAAAAACTGCTTATAAGTAAAAGTCACTTTATTATATTATCTGCATATATTATTATTATTATTATTATTATTATTATTATTATTATTATTATTGTTGTTGTTGTTGTTGTTATTACTATAATTTATTATTAGCCTGGTTTAATGTCATTAAGGCCATTATCGGTGGTTGGCTTCTTGGTTGTTGCCTTTCTGGATCATGTCTTCAAGAAACATATATTTTTGTTAAGTAAAATAAAAGAGAGTTTCTCAAATTTCTTCCATGCTTCCGTTGTTCTGTGGTTTATTTTCGTTGCATTTTGTTTTTAAATAGTATTTATTGTCCAGGGTATTTGTATACATCTACATATTTTACTTTTCTTCCTTCTAATGTAATTGGATTTGGTAGATCGTTTGTCATAATTTTAGCTTTTGAGGTGTTCAATTGAAGTACTACAGATGTGCATTTTTTGTTGAGTTCTAGAAGCATCTCTTTTTGTGTTTAGGCGAGGTGGCGAAGAGTACGATATCGTCAGCAAAGCGGAGATTTGTTATTCTTCTCCCATCTAGATCGATTCCTGCTCTTTTATTCCAGAGTAGTTTACGGATTACATTTTCGATTAAACATGTAAATAATTTGGGTGATAACGGATCTTCTTGCGTGACTCCACGGTTCAGGTTAAAATATTCTCCCTCTTGTTCCGTACGGATTTTTGCTTTGCTTTGTTAGTATACCTTTGCTAGAATTCTTATATATTTACCCTGGTTGCCTGAAGATGAAAGAGCGTCAAACATAGCGTCATGTTCTACACATTCGAATGCCTTTAAGAAATCAATGAAGCCTATGTAGAGCTTTAGATTGTATTCTTAAACTTCTTAATTATTTGAATGATGATTTGCAGATGGTCTGATGTGCTTTATCATGCTCTGAAACCCGCTTGTTCAGGTGGTTGTTCTTCGTTCAGTCTATTCGTGACTCTTCTAGTCAAACATTTGGAGAATAATTTATACATATTAGACATCAGACTTATCGGTCTGTAGTTGTCTAGTCTGTCTCCGGTTCCTATTTCGTGTATGAGCTTTATGATGTTGGATGTCGATTGCTTCGGAATTTCTTCTAGAATGTCATTAAATGATCTTGTTATTTCTGTAACCACTTCTTGTTGGCGTGATTTCATAAATTCGTTTAACACCTCATCTCCGCCTGGGGTTTTCCAGGTTTTATTTCTGACAGTGAGTATTTTACTTCACTTATACTTAATGGAGGTATTTCTTCTAGTTCCTTATCACGGTGATTTGTTAGGTCTATTTATGGTTGAATTGTTTTTGTTTCTTAAATTTGTAGTATTGAGTAGCAACTGAGTTGATTTCTTTTCTCTGAGTTCTTTCTTTTTTTTTGTTTGTGTTATACACTGAGGATCCACTGCTTTTCTGAGTATATTGTTTACTTCATTACCTTAACTGTATATGTGTTTTCCATTATCTGATTTATCATTGTCTTCAAGTTTGTTGTCTTTCTTGTTTCCCTATTTGTCTTTTTGTTTATTTTTTGAATTTTGCCGAGTAGGCTGCTGTGTGTCTGTATGGTCCGAATTTTTCCCTCTCGTCTATGAGTTTTAAAGTGGATTCTGCATATATAAGAAACAATAATAAATACATTATTATTATTATTATTATTATTATTATTATTATTATTATTACTGTAATTATTGTTATTTAACTGCCATCGGGTCATACCCAATTGCAGTTCAAATAAATGCATGTACGTAAAAGTATACAAGCGTAAAAAACTTTCATTTTTATAAATAAATAATGTAATTTTTTCAGAAGAACTGGAAGTAAAATTTTGATTTTTACAAATATTTGTTTTTCATATAAACCGATTTAATTAAATTGATTACATTTACCTGTTAACCAACGTAGAAATAAAAAAATACCATTTCGATTTAATTCGCAACTTTTCAAAACTTGTACCTCAAACTCAAATGTAATGATGGTTAAGAACACATCTAATTACGTGCAAGACGTAATATGATTTGCAGAGTTTGAAAATTGAGATGCTCTTCTCATTTTAGAGGAAACACATTGCTCATCCATGTTACTTCGCATACTACAATTAACCCCATTACGTCGTCTTCACATTTCGCGACGGCGAGCGCAGCTCACCCCCCCTCCCGCAGTCAGGAGGGGGAGGAAAGCGAGACCGGGACGCAGGAGCGGGCGCAGGAGCGGGCGCAGGAGCGGGCGCAGGAGCGGGCGCAGGAGCGGGCGCAGGAGCGGGCGCAGGAGCGGGCGCAGGAGCGGGCGCAGGAGCGGGCGCAGGAGCGGGCGCAGGAGCGGGCGCAGGAGCGGGCGCAGAAGCGGGCGCAGGAGCGGGCGCAGGAGCGGCGCGGCTCGGCGCGGCGGCCATGGGGGAGAGTAGCTCGTCCGCAGCCAGGCTTTATGGAGCGGTGCGGCGAAAGAAGCGAGGGCTCGCGCCTCGTTTGCCGTGGGCCGAGGGGAGCCGCGACGAGCCGCGCCTTCAGGTCCCCGCCCGCCCTCCGCGCCGCCTGCCGCCCCCGCCCCGCCGAGCAAGAATTCCCACGCGTCACCCTCCCCCGGGCCGACGCTTCTCTTAAAATTAACACCAATTAAAATTTTTAAAATGCGAATGTAGCACTATTTAGAAGGAGGAGCTCATCAAATTCTCAAAACCTAATCTGTGTCCACTTTACTTATGCATCATCAGGCGGCCCGAGGCCTTGGCTGATGCGGCGGGGCCTGCTCTCGCCCCGCGCCCCGCGTCCCGCCCGCCTCTCTGGGCGCCATCTATTATTTACCTTCTATTACGCGGGTTTTTCGACGGCGCGCCGCGGTGCGCTGCGCCCGCCGCCCCTCGCGGCCTCAAGAAAAGTCGAGGGCGCGCAGTTGCGAAGATGAGCTCGACTAGTCGGCCTGCCCCTCTTCTCGCCCGCCGTCCCCCGGCCAAGCCGGTCTGCTGGAGGAGTGTGGGGCGGAGCGGGGAGGGACGGCGCGCGCGACGTTAAAGTTGCATGTGCCGCCCCCGCCCGCTCTTCTCTCGTGCCACTCCGCGTGCGCTCCGGACACGCTCCCGTTCCCGTTTCTGTCCCCGCTTCCGTCCGCGCTCCAGTCTCCGATTCTGTCTGTTTCTGTCGCTGCTCACGTCTCTGCTGCTATTGTCCTCGTTTCCCTCCCCGTTTTTGTCCACGCTGTCGTCTCCGCTTCCTGCTGTTCCCCGCTGTTTCCCCGCTGTTGTCCCCGCTGTTGTCCCCGCTGTTGTCCCCGCTGTTGTCCCCGCTGTTGTCCCCGCTGTTGTCCCCGCTGTTGTCCCCGCTGTTGTCCCCGCTGTTGTCCCCGCTGTTTCCCCGCTGTTGTCCCCGCTATCCCCGCCTCCGTAAGCGACTTCATCCCAACGTCCCCGTTCCGCCCACCCGCCTCTACCCGTCGTTACCAGTCACAGCTCGCGGTCCTATCGCCAGCGTCAACCACCCTATCGTAATAATGTCGTTGAGAAATTTCCGCTGCACCTTTTGTACTATTGAAAGCAGTCTCCGCCACTGCCGTCGACTCAATGTCAATATAATATCGGTTATTGAATATTACAAGCGATTTCCTATCGCTTCCTGAGAATTGATGAGGGTGACTGTCAGAGGGCACCATGTGGTGTGGAAATGTAATAACGAGAAATTTCCCATTCATTTATGATTCTTGTATACTCTCAGAGATTTTTTTTCGGTTGCTTAGAAGTCGTAATCCGAAAAATGCATGAATGTAATCAAACAAATCGATACTATGAGAGATTGAAAATGTAAGATCGTGTCAGTAATTTAATTATAGTACTAAGAGCACCTATATCTTGCAGATTTAGTACAGATTACACGGCTTATGATAAAAATATGTCTGTATTAAATTTCCTCCAAGTAAAATACAGTGATACAGTACGGCTTCCTATAACTCTCGCAGGAGCTCTTCTTGTCATAGGAAGGTATTTGATACTATTGAATAATACAAAAATATCTCGCAAGTGAGTGATACCTACAGAAATTTCTTCTAACACTAAACAATAAAACACATTAATATTGTTTGCATAGAACATTTGTTCGGTTCGAGATATCAGGTTTGAAAACCATCTTCTGTGACACGAAAACCCAAGTTCGGATAGCATTCAAATCGCAAACCGTGGTCAACTAACTCATCCATTTTGATTCTTTCTTCCTGATTCACCACTCGAAAATAAATTTTCTCTTCCCAATCGCTTGATTACATCTCCTATTATTCGCTCGTTTTGCACCCACAAGCGGAACCTCGACTTCGTAAAAAGTCGCGCTGAGACCACGAGAAACGCGACCAAGTAGAAAGTATGCGAATCGATACAAGAATATTCCGGGCTGATTTCCTCTTGGAGAAACGAGTTTTCCGGACCGCACAGGCGCCTAGGGCGGGCGCCTCGCCAACTGGCGTCTTTCCAGTAACCAACGCGGATCGTTCAATGGGTCTCTATATCCCATAAACCGAGCGCGGCTTCTTTTTAACGCGCGGAACCTCTGCTGGTGGAAGGCTGTCGGCGACCCCAAGTCGAAGAGGGCGCAGGCAAAGGACGCCGTGGCGGCGGCGGGGGTGGGAGAGGGGCGGTGGGAAGGCGGGTGCTGCGACGTCGGGAGAGGCGCCATAACATTTTTAACGACGGTTGCGCCCGAGGCGCTGGCTCCTGTGCGATGGCTGCGTTTTACTGCTGTTCGTATTGTCCGGGCCCGCGTCATTAAAGGTAGGTAATGCGCACTTGCGCGGCGGCAGCGACGGCGGAGACGGCGGCGGGGGCGGCGGCGACGGCAGCGGCGGCGACGGAGGCGGGGTGGCGGCGACGTCTGCGGGGGCGGGGGCGGCCGCGCCGGGCCGGGAGCCGCGCCTCATTATTCCGGGGGCGACCCTTGGAAATTGCCCCCGGCTTTGAGCCTCATCCACGTTCGACGCATTCTAATGTTCACTTCTTCTCGGATGACTGTTAAGATTAAGTTTGCGCCGCGCCCCTTCCCTCCGCGTCTCGCGTCCCTCGCGTGCGCGTAAGTGTTCCAGCCAATGGAGGACGACTGGGGGATTTTTATTGCTCCTTCTTCTCCTTCTTCTTCTTGTTCTTCCCCGTCTTCTGCTGGCGGTTGCGCGACGCGGCGCGGCAGGGTGGCGGTGGCTGGCGCTGGAAGAACCCCGCGCGCCGCCTGCCAACCCCGTCTCGCGCCTCCCCCGCCCGCACCCCCTCCCTCCACCGTCTTCTTCTACTTCTTCCCTTCCGGGCTTATCGTCGTTTTGAGTGCTCGACTGAAGCAAGCGCGTTCTCCCCCTCCCGGCGCCGGCGCGCTCTTCCGCGCCCGCTCCGCCCCGCCCCGCCCCGCGCCGCACCACACAGCGCAGCGCCTCGCGCCACCACAGTTCAGTAGACTTTTCCTTTAAATCCCCTCCTTCTTCTTGTTCTTCGCTCTCGCGCGCGCTCTCTCTCTCTCTCACGCTGGCGCGCGCGCTGCCTCCCCGAAACTCCGCAGCTGCAGCGGCGGCAGCCACCCTCTTAGCGCCCCCGTCATCTTCTCTTTTCAGGGGCCGCCATTTCTAATTTCCATGCAAAATCCGTACTGTAGTTATTATGGTCGAAGCTCTTTCTGACGCTTAATGTTTCAAGTTGAGATTTTCAGTACACAACACTGGGCGGCGGAGCCCTAGGTAGCATTTGTGTGCGCGTGTTTGTGCGTCGAGACCAGAGGGGCGGCGCGCGCCGGCAGGCGGGAATCTACGGAGGTAAAGGAAGAGATGCAATAAGTAGGAACATAAAATAAATTAAATGTGTTTGTTTTGGAATGAATGTGCGTGCGCGGGGGAGGGAAAAAGAGAAGGAGCCGGCGAGGAGCTGCTCGTGTCGCCCGCCAGCCGGAGGGTCACGGAAAGAGAGGCGAGGCGCAGGCGGCGGGGGTCAAGGCGGGGGCGTAGGGCTCCGGGGGCGACGGAGGGTTGACGGTGGCGACGGTGCGGCGGAGGCGGGAGGGCGGCGCAGAAGGGAAGGACGGAGGACGTCGGCGGACGCAGGGGGGGGGCGCGGGGCCGGGGGCGGGCGACGCTACGACTCCAGTGCCTAATGCGTGCAAGGAAATGTCACGATAAGCAACGAGATCGTAACGCGCTCAGGAGACGGCCCGGGGCTTGCGCGTTTGTTACATTAACAGCATTGCCAACGGCTAGGGCTATTGAAGCTCCTCCTTTTACAGCTCCAACGAAACACATTCCAATTTTGTCGCAGATAAGAACGAAATATCGCGCTGGCGCCGCGGCAACTTCTTATTTAATTGCCGTCTAAGTAAAACTCGAGGGGAGCGCGTCGGGTCGTAGTCCGCCTCGAGACAATCGGCGTTGGGTGGGCGCAGGGGCGGCGCGGAGACGGGAGCGACTGCGTGTGTGTGTGCGGGGGCGGAACGCCAAGGTGCACCCCTCCGACCGCGCCCTCATCGCGCATAAAGGTGCTCATTGTCCTGCGCTCAGTATGGGCCCCTCTGCTTCCCGACGCTGCAAACGGTCTTTGCGGGCGTGGCGCCCCAGCAGCCCGTAAGGAAATTTTATCTGCGCCTGGCTTTGGGAGGTGGCTCGGGTGTAAGAGTTCCATCGGAATAGAAATGGCTGAAGATTGTGTTTTGTCTGGCTAATATGACCTGGGAAAGAGACTTCCGAAAAAACACTTATCTGTACAGACTTAAAAAACTCAATGTCTATTTACAAATACGATTTGTTTTGTTGTATTCTTTGAATGAGTATACTTACCTAAATCGAAAAAATCACGTAATAAGTAAATAATAGGAGTAATGGTAAGAAAGTCACATGCTGATAAAGTAATCCATTCAGCCGTCTTTAGATGAGTTTCTTGTCTTCTTTTTCTCTTTCTACGTTACGTCAAAAGAATTTATTACAAATAAATTACTTTTCGGAAATGAAACATGGAGTTCAACTAAATATCACAATTTCAGATGTTGGAGACCTTCCATCATTAAATCTAGTTTTGGGTGTATGCTCTTTTCGTAAGGACTGCGATCATTTATTAAGAACTGAAAATTCTGCTTGGACTCAAATGACATTCCTCCTATTCAATTTCCCCCTTTTCGGTATTCGTGTTAGTTCCTCTTCATAACTCAATAATAAATATTTGATATGAAGTAATTGTGTGATCATGTTTTGAAATGAAAGACTGAAGAATTTTTCTATTTTATTTGTAAAAATCTATCTTGTACTCTTTTAATGAACGTACATGCACCAACCACATGGCATCTCGTCATTCACTTCGATGCCCTTCGTTATTTACACACAGACTTACAAAAACAATAAAAAAAGTTATTTTATTGCGTAAAAGTTTTACAAGCCTTATGTAACTTACGTTGCTTTTATTATAGGTGTTATCGCATACTTACATACTTAGTTGGTTACTTAATGAGCACGATGGGTTAGTTATTTCGAAACTTATTGACACAATCGCGTGAATGTTGCATTATTAGCGAAGAATTTTTTCTTCGTGATTTTATCTAATTAATTCATTTTCTAGTTCTTGTGTCCATTAACAGAGTTCTCTGAAGGTATTCGTAATAGGTATGTACCTACATGTCACAGCCTAAAATTGAAGATCGTTTAAAGACAACAATTTACTTATTTTATACGCATTCATGTAATTGTTATACCGAACGTCAGTTTAAACTACTAGAATTTTGTATTGACGTAATGAACTGTTATCATTATGATCAATTTAATTTATTTATCCAAAAACTTGCAAAATATTCTGAGAAGGGAATGCAAGAGAATTATTGTCCGACTAGAGAAAAGAAAATATACGTTCCTCACATGCCAGCAGCAATTTGATTGTTTGAATTGAATTTTCCTCAAACAATATTGAAAGCATTTTATTGGAGAGATACTCTACAGTGTAATTGACCAAGAAGAATGGTAAAGTAACACAAGTTATTGAATAATTTTTAAAACAATAACATTTTATTTTTCTTCAACGTTCTTTTGATTTAAATACTTAACCGTGGTTTCTACCTATGCGAAGTCAAAAAGTTGATAATTATTCTTGATATTTAAATTCTCTCGTATTCATATTGTTTTTATATAAGACAAAATAAATATAAACATGCATTAAAAATATGATAAAAATGGTTAGTAATTAACCTGGTGCGTGACTATTTCCATGATGCATCATTGACTCTGAAACCTAGAAGCGCACTCGTGTTTTGTCGTACCATTTGCTGCGTTGGCCTGGATTCATCGCCCCTGGGGTGGAGGGGAGCGCGACGCGTGCGTGGCCTGTTGGGCGCGCGTAAGGCGGAGTGGACGCGCGTGCTTCCTCGCGCCAGCACTCGCCTCGGCTCCCCCCGCGGAAGCAGCTGAGCAAGGGTGGCGTCGAACTCACCTGTCGCTACTCACCTGCATCTCCTGCTTCTCCAGCTCAGAGCTCCTTAAAAAAAAACAGGTTGCTGCCTCGGCAGCGGAAATTTTCCGGGTGGAAATCTTGCAGGTGTATGCTCTTGAATTTAAGACCTTTTCAGTTCTGTTCCATTATTAAAAGAGAACTGAAATATTTTGAAGAAAAATTTAGAATCACTATGTCATTGAAATTACTTTTTATTAAAATTAGTTTCTTACATTGAAATTAGTAGCTGGGACGAAGACATTTGATCAAAAACTAGTTTTTTTTAAATTGAAATACAAACTTTTCACATTTCTCACTCAATAAAAGTTATTTGTATTATCCAGGTGCAGTGAAGAGTATCATACTTCAATCCAAGTGGGATAAGTTATTACGTATGGTTTCAATATCGTTTTCTGAAACGTGTGAAAAATAGATTTTAATATGTTAGGATGTTAAAAACTTCAGACAAGGTACACTGGACTCTTTTGTGTGAATGCGAATATGAAGTATCGAAGTTTCACTTTTCGTAATTGTTACTGATAATATAAAAGATGAGCAGAAGCAAATTAATAATAAAAAGAATTGTTTAATGTGTAGCATTGTATTATGATACTTATCTGGACAGATTATTGTTCAGTGTATTGTGAAGTTGATTATTACTTCACTACATTTTTTATTCTTTATGGGACGTATGTGAGGATCTAATTCATGAAGAAACATTCACCAGTCAGACTGACAGAATAATTTTATTGATCTATTTGTATTGCTTCTACAATAGGGAAGGTAGGGAGCTTAACCATCAAACAAATGGATTCATTTATTAAGAACATTAATGTTCAAGAAACTGTTGGTGGATTTTTCATTTAAAAATTCACAGACTAGTTATTGTTTTGTAACGTTTATATTTTTTGTAAACAAATATTCTTGTATATCATTCCGAAATTTAAAAACTAATTTTTCGATCAGTTACCTACGTCTATATCTTATGCTTCCTTTTAGTTTTCTTCCCGTGTGCATGAATTATTGAAATATTTTTCTAATTCCTCTAATTATCCTATTCATGCAGTCATTACTTCCTTTTTCATCTTCAGTAGACTTTCGATTATCTTCTTTCCTCTTATCCCCTCTCCTAGCACCGTTTCACTATCCTTCCTATAAAATATGTCCATGTCTAATTTTTTTCTTGTATTTTAGGTACCTCCTATTTTTATCAATTGTCTTACGAAATCCTTTCTCTACTCTTCACCTGACAATTACTTCCCGTTTCTTTTCTCATCTCCATCGTGTACATTCGTCTCTCATCGACCCCAATTCTTGCGGCTTTGATTCCGTCGGCCTTGGAGGCGAAGAAGCGGCTTCTTTGCAGTGTTCGATTTGGTGCTGCGGCGCGGCGCCTGGACTGCGGGGGTGAGCGGAGGGCGGGAGCGGGAGCGGATGCGGTGCGGGGACAGTGGCGGGCCGGGGGCGGGGTCGGGCGCGGGGCGGCGCCGCGAGCCGTGGCGTCAGGGCACGACGCAGCGGGGGTGGAGCGCGCAGGGCGGGGTGGCTCCGCTGCGGAGCGTGGGCGGTGAAGGGAAGTGGGCGGGGCAGGGCAGGGCGAGGCAGAGCACGACGGGGCGCAGGGCGGCGCCGCGGGAGCGGGCACGCAAGACCCGATGCTGCCACGGCAATATCGCGCTGTAATTAAAATCAGGCGCCTAATTACGCTTTCAAGACTTTTCTGTTTTCTCATCAGGGCTTCAACGTGCCTCTGGCGCCCGTGTTCTCTTTCGGCTCCGTCTTCTTCCTCCTCTCCTGCTTCTTGCTCGTTTTCTTCTTCTGTTTCTTCGCGCCGCCCTCCGCCGCCCCAGGAAGGACGGCCCCTTGCGAGTCAGCCCCAGAAGAACGGGATCAATTTATTGGGCTGTTACGAAGCTGCGTCACGGCGGCGGGCGGGGAGGTCGGGCGGCCGGGCCGGGCCTGGAGATTATTCCTCCGCTGCTGTATAATGCTGCGTTGGGGAAATGATTAAAAAGAAATGGCGAATGGGGGGAGGGTGTCCACAGATGACTCGTTTTCATTCCGAAGGGATTCTGAAACAGAGATCAACTGCTTTACATGTGTTGTGTGATGCTGCGTTGATATCAGATTACATTTTCTTTTGAGACAAGTGCGAGCAAGAGCTGTATTATATTTCCATATTGATCGTATTTTCGCAAATATTTACAATGTAAATTTACATAACAGGATATACTTTCTTAGTCCGAAGATGTGTTCTCTCATATGATCCTAAGATAAAGAAGTAGTGGAACCATATTTTCACGGAAATGAGAAAACCAGAATCAAAAGGTATTCCTCAGATTAGCGTATTCCTAAATGTTTGACAAAACAAAAACAACAACAGATTTTACATTCAAACCTATATTTTCTTTAGCTCTTGATATAACCATTCCTAGTGCTTTTTCATGAGTTTCTAATTAACAGATTTCTGACACTTGAGTGAGTAAACGTTATTTAAATTTATCTCCGCAATTCCCATTTCTATAACCAGTGATTTTTTAACGTAATTGTGAATGTGAATTCAATAAAAGTAACAAATCACATACATAACGTAAATTTAGGCATACATAAATATATATTTCAATTTTGCTCTTCACTTGTAGGTAACACAGCGACTTGCAATGAAAGAAATGCGAACCTAACGCCTCAATGTGTGATATCGTTTTATGTTATAAAATTAATACACATGCCAATGTGCCTAAATAACTATAACTAAGTTTGGTAATTCACTATGTGTCAACAGTATGCAACGTTATCTAACGAACTTCATTACCATTGTAGATGCACAAATGTAGCTACTAACAAATATTTTTATTGGAGTTTTTCAAACTACATATTCTACATTCTGCTTTGTTGGAAAGAAAAGCTTCAAAACAAAACTTATTCTAACTTGTAATGATATAAAGACCCAGCAAACTTTGCCTGATACGGCTCACAATTTACGATGAACCTATATTGAATACTAGACTAGAACGTGATACATAATAAGTAACTATTTGTACCAAAATAATAATTCAATAACTTGCAACTATAATACTGCTCAGTACTGCTACCCCCATATATATTTTAATAGTTTGATGGTTACATAACACTATGATATGATTTCTTGAATGTCATATTTTTATTAGTTTTGAAATTCGGCCAAGAACATCGAAATCGGACCGCGAATTCTCTCAAGTTCTTCTAGTCATTTTCAAAAAACGAACCCTAATACTTTCCACAATAAGCGTGTTCTAAATTTCTGTGTGTGTACAATAGTCTAGAAAATAATTGCACTTCAACAATTCTTCTATCGTTGATAATAATGTTCTAAATTTTCGACACGTGCAGGTGACGCTAAAAATTTCCAAGTGAAGCAAATTATTATTTACTTATTGTCTGCACCTGATTAAACCTTTTTTTCGTGTAAAAAGGCTGAAAGGCAATGATAGTAAAATGAAAGATAACTTAGGAAACAATGATATTCTAAATGTGAGTATTTTAATATTGACTACAAAAATCCTCTATACTTAGAATATTAGTAATTAATTTACAAATTAATAATTAAAAAGAAATTATTTGAATTTTCAATATTTATTGAGTACTTATGTAATCAAAAAAATTAAAATGTTTTGTATACGAAATTTTCGAAGTAGATTGCTGGAGGCAAGTGTTGAGTACTATTGAACTGTCACATACCGTTACCGTTCGCGTGATGAAGGAAAAAACAATTAATATGTAAGTACTCCTAGAACGAGAGCATAGTAATAAAGGAAAAAATGTTGACCCTAGCTGCTGCACTTCCGAGGGAAGGATTTTGTGCACTCACTTTTACGATAAGTCACTCAAAATTATTCTCCAAACAGCGATTGAAATAAGACTACCCTAAATAATTAATATCATTAAAATATTTTAGTCAAAGTTATGAATTATTTTAACTATTTTGGAAACGTTATTGGTATTGCTCTTGTTTTTACTTAAAAAACTTATCTTTTCTTACATTCCTTAATTTTGTGATATTTCTCATTGATTATAGATTTTGTACATTATAAAAGTATAAAAATGAATCTTTTGTTTCATCCAAGAAAGATACTGTGTAGATACAATGATATCGTATTTTCAAATAACTGAAATATGAAATAATTAATATAAATTTAGCGTTTCGGTCCGTTAATGTAGACTTTTTGGTTAGAGAACGGCGATTAAATATATTTTCCTACACATGATTCAATTATGTTATATTGGCAGAATATAAAGGCTGTCTTTGACGATCTTAATTTTTACTATCGATGCTTTAAACATAATGTTCGAAATAATTTTCCACATTTGAATCTGCTATTTTCACGATTCAGTATGCATGCAGAGAAGAATGTCCTGTAAGAAACAGATAAAAAGTTGTGGAAAAGAACGATCGTGATTAGAGAAATCGGCAACGGATGTGTGGGGTAATTGAACACTCGGGTATTATTTTAGTGTTCATTAATTTTGTCTTCCTTCATCTTTTAATACATCTTAAACCGTGAATAAAAATAATGAGACGTTTTCACTCATGAATTTTCCTACACTCAATTTCCAGTCCAAATTAGCTTAAATTTATTACTATTATTCATATTCAGTTTATTACTAATGTAACATGTTTCTATTTCAGATGATTTTTAGGAGAATCAATTCAACTATGCACGGATTACTATTGACGTGAATTAGTAATATGTTTACCTTCAATTAAATTTCCTTAATAAAAATATGTATTTACATTCATGAAAAGAAGTTATGAAATCTTTCATAAAATGTATTGAAATTCCAGTGCAAATAATGTTTCAAATGTGACAGAATCTTCGTTCTATGTCGGGGAATTCTTTGATCTGTGCGCAAACCAGTGTTTTTGAATATTTAAGAAGTCTTTCTCTCTATTGAAATTCTTTCGTTCGCTTTGACAATCACTCTTTCTTACAAGATATTAGTAATTGGCAATTACCTGTTCCTACTTTACGTAAACGACATGCTCTCGATGATTCAAAACGGAAAAACAGTTCTCTTTGCTGATGATACGAACATCCTTTGCAATAAAAAAAAACCGTAAATAGTACAATATCAGATTTTTAAATTGGTTCCGAAATAACAAATTAATAATAAACGAAAAGAAAACTTTTTTAATGCAGTTTTCCATTTCAAATAAACAAGTCTGTGTTCCATTGAAAATAAACAGTGTACCATGGACTGATGTTAAGGCAACAACATTTTTAGGTCTCTCAATTCAGTCAAACAATAAATGGAATGTCTATTTCAATGAATTGAACACAAAATTAAGTTCATTATATTACGCGTTCAGGATTCTTGTAAATTCAGCCAGCCTTCATACTGCTCATAGTATATATTTCGCGAATGTTCATTCCCGCCTGAGATATGGCATAATATTCTGGGGAAACATATATTATAGCTCTCAGACTTTTAGATTACAAAAGGAATTGTACGAATAATAACCAAATCCCACCCACGTGATTCTTGTAAGCCTCTCTTCATTAATCTAGGAATTTTACCATTACCTTGTCTGTTTATTTACGAATCACTGGTTTTTGTCAAAAATGACTTGCTTAAGGGCGGAAATATATTTTCAAAAAATGCCGATGTCTATAACACTCGACGTATAAATCATATTCATCAGGTGACAGTATCAACAGCCCATTACAAAAACTTCACATACAATACATGTACATTATTTTACAACACTTTGCCAGATGATATTAAACGATTAAATTCGATAGAAAAGTTTAAATCCCAAGTGAAATCGTTTCTGCTGGATAACTAGTTTCTATACAATTAGAGACTATATTGAGAATCACAAGAAAAGTAACATTAATTTTAACAGAGATATTTAATGTATTATTTACCATTGGTCTGTATAATTCTAAACAATATGTAACAAGTATTATATCGCAGCCTCTGGGTCAATGACCGCCATCTCGATCGGGTTTTTCGTCCAGTTTCCCTCATCCATTGAGCAAATGCTGAGATGGCCCCCTTGTTTTGCTTCTGGACAAAAATGTAATTTATATGTGCACGTCTTTTAGAATTCAGTAGGAAATATAGTTATTCAAATTATCGTTTCTATGTTGTTGCGGCAGGAAGTATTATTCCTCGACGAAGGACATGGATAAGAGCCCACAATTTATTGCTTATTTAACCTTCAAAATAGATTTTATTACATGAGAGCCTGTTTTTTTTAATTCAAAATTCAAGTAGTATGTAAAGTAGTGTAGGGATAACAGAATTTTGAAAATGTGTACAGAATTCACTTCTCCTTATAGCATGTCATACGCAATTTTATCTGTTTTTTGACGTGAAATTAAATAAATAAATAAAACAATTTAATCGCTCCTTGGTACTTCGCTTTCTGTTCATTGATTTAAGTGATGTATTCAAAACTGAATGAAACCGTACAGACGTGCCGTCATCGTTAATTCGATTTTTATTACATTGAAAAACTATTACTCATGGAATCAAATAAGCACAAAAAGACAATTGAACCGTTGTTTAGAATGAATATTTACAAATAATAGATTAGTTACCGAATCGACCTTCAAAATATTTTATTTTTGACGGACTATAAATACACGCCTGTAAATGACGATTATAACTACTGAATTGAACAACAAATAGTCAACAAAATGTCATAGCACCCTCCTAAAAGGGATGATTATAATTGATGTTGTTTGTACAATAATTTAATCACAATAGCTTTAGTACGTGGAATTTTTTGTTGTCCGCGGGAAGTAGTTGTATCTATGAGTCCTCAGACTTCTCAACACTGCAAAGGCGAAAAGACTTTCTGTGAGATATAAAACAGTGGCAAGAAGAAATCGACAATAAAAAGGGATGCCGCCTCAACGTTCTCGTGTAAATTATTCAGGTAAATTGCTGGGTTATAATATTGTGGATTCTCGAATAATAAGCTTAGCAAAGTGATGTTAAACTCTTCAGTAGAAAATGACACGTTAAGATAATTATCGTAAGAGGCCTATCTTTTTTAAACTTTTTTATTTGTAATCTGTTCCATTAAAACAATAGGCAAATATGATGACATGTTGACACAATGACATACGAAGAAACAGCACTCCCAGTCCTTCATGAATTTTTGGAGATAAATAATTATAAATAGTACTCCCTATAAGTACTCCCTAAATAATTATAAATAGTCTCCCCTACATCTTTAGCAGAAACACAAAACAAACAAATGAAATACAATACCATTCAAACAAGGCACATTAAAAGAACTCAATTTTATACAAATATATACAATACGTGTATATTTTCATGACCGTAATTTAACACAATTCCTAATCGTTTTAGTTAAACACACTTTTCAGACGTTAATATGAAAATTTCAAATAGTGATGGTTTTAAATGTCAGTCCTTTAGACTTTGTTTTATAGGTACTTTTACCTGTATATTAAACCGCATATTCATATACAATTCTCAAGAATACATGACGACTACACACACTAATAATGGCACCCAACTAAATACAGTATTATGTTTACGTATTACAGTCAAAAGTCAAAGCTCAACTTAGTAAGGTAATAGTTAATTTTTAGTTAACTTGTTATTGACGGCGGTGTTAACTGTCTTTCTGATAAAGACAAATTATTGTTAATGGAAATGAAATACTACGGCTAAGTTTCAAAGTTATTTTATTTAACAAGGTTACTTTACTAATTCCATCCCGACGATGGTATGACTTCAGAATATAAGCAAGAAAGTCGCAATCCTCATATAACATGATATATATTGTAATATGTGATATCTTATGTGAAACGAATTATGAGATAACTGAAGTTACTTATATGTTCTAAAATTATTACACATTTATTTTTACTTGTGTAAGTTTGAAAGAATAGAAGTGTATTTTTATTATTTAAACATCACCTACTATCATAGAAATTAGAAAAAATTGGAAGGAAACTAGGAGGTACATTTTTGTCAAGTATTAAAACGCATAGTTTCACGTTTTTACATAATTTTTATTTTAAAAATGTATCCTGATAAATGGATCGCCAGACATTTAACTGATTAATGATTCACTTATTAATGAATTTAGCTTATAAATGATTCAGGTTATTAATCTCTTCTATTCATGTATTTGTGTTGTTTCGGTTTTGCACGAAAAAAAAACAACAAACAAACGATTAGCTTCTCCATGTACGGGAACTTACAATATTCCATGATCCATTGCATAATATCAAAACTTCTATTTGTTTGCGTAAAGCAGTTCTATCTTGACTTATAAAAATGAGAATAATTCACTGGTGGTGTATCTAAACTTAGACAACATTAGATACCTAAAGAACGCCGGTTTCTCATTAATTATATCAATGATATTAACTTCATCACCATATTATTATATACGATTATAAAAATTTTAAAAATTTCTAACTCCATTTTGTTGGTAGAAAAAATGGTTACTGTGGCCATTATATCAATGACATAACTTTCACTTTATTGGAATGTGAAACCCTTGTCTGGTTTTTTGTAATCTTCGACTCATTGGCGCCACCTCTCGAGGGAAAAAAATGTGCACTACACTTACGCGACTAGTGACCTTAGCAGTTGACGCGCCCGAAATCACTAACAACCAACCATCTGGCTCATTGATCAGAATTAATAATGAGATTAGCCCTCGTTTCAACGCGGTAATTTCGTACCTATATGCATATACTTCTTATTATATGCGTATTATTCTTACAGTTGTTCCTGATGTAGTCATTATAATAAATATTTTTACATAAACGAAAATGTTCAAATGTTTACACTCATTTGTACCACAAATAAAACTGGATTTTAAAACTTTTTTCTAGAATAGTGTACCCTTCTGTGTTATTCAGAATATACATGTATATACCGAATGTAGCAAATGGGTTAAATATCGCGGAACGTTTCCAACAACAAAACGTAAATTCATTTACAAATTAACGCCCATTAACATTCAATTCTAGCACCCAAACAATTTATTACAATTCTAAGGTAATATAAAAAAATGCTGTTTTCTTCGCTCTAATGACTTTTCTACCCATATAATCCAAGAATACAATAACATGAATTGCGCAAAACGCAAACGCTTACGCAAAACCTTACGCAAAACATTAATATTAGATTGCACATCATAAATTTCCTTCCATTATCCCTAGGTGATCCTAACCACCTTCCATGAGATGTATATGAAGCAGTGAATCACCCTACATAGTGCTCGTCCTTGTGCTGTTCTACTGTCTATAAACAACTTGCGCACTGACGGATTTCACGTGATTTACGCCCGCACGGAGAAATCGATTGCGCCAGTGCAACGCCCAGGGCCGAGCGCAAGCGCATATTACGGAGCGCAAGGGGCGACGGAGGCGCGCAAATTAGAAATACAGCCTCTGGTTTCCCCGCCCCGAGGCAAACGTGAAAATAATTTCCCTTCTTCACGAAATATTTTAACTTTCCTTTTGTGGAGATAAAATACAGGACGGTGGTTCCATTAGCGACCACAATGGAACAAGCAGATACATAACATAGGTTCTTGCTATCATATTCTATTTAAAGCTGCTTTCCCTAAATTACTCGTCGGGGCGTTATTACTGCTCCATTTTTCACGTCGTCCGTTTTGTTTCAATTATTAGCTTTAATCCTTTTCCCTGGGCGTAGAAACGAGAAAAGGGAAACTGTGCTGAGCGCAGTCCCTGTGTTTGTGATGTGTGAACGCGTTTATCCGTATCCTCTTTACGTATTGGTTACAGAGGAACTTGATCTGAGCATCCTTAACAACTATCAAAACTATCAGTATGGAAATGAAATTCAAAATTTTCCCCTTCAAAACAATGAAATGAAATTCGATGCGAACTACCACATACAGAATTCTGAAGAAACATACTTTTATCAACATTTCAGTACCACTTCCTCCTCATAATAACTTTTAGTGATTTCCTTAGAAAAAGTAGAGTTAGAATCCTTAGAAATAGATTTCCTTAGAATCCTTTATTTTTATTTTCTTTTGAAAATGTACTCACTTCATGTACTTCACCAAATCGATGTCATTTATAAAATATGCCGTGCAATTCTACTTTTTTTACAATACTCGCTGAAGTACTTTGCGTTGTCCGGGTATTTATTAATCATCAGATTAATAACGACCAGAGCAACGCAACTTACTATTAGACGAAAATAGGAATTGGTTCTATGTAAGGTGCAACCGTCTTACCCTACTAACCCTACCCCTCCTTGTCCCACTGTCGCCTGACCTGCCATGTTCCGCCATTCTTTTCATGCTCCATGCAGTCCAGTTCCACCTTTTCCCTTCTCACCCTCTCCCGCCCCGTTTGACCATGCTTCACCTGGACTACCATGCTCCTCCCCGCCCAGTCGTCCAGCAATTCTAAACAGATGCTTTGTTTCAAACTCCCAGGAGACTTTTTGAAACACTTTTGACATTTAATTAATCTGGGTCTAATTGCACTCTTGGAAAAACTTTAATGCTTTTACTACGCAATTTTTTGAATTTACAGAAAAGTTTGATTGTCTTTTGAGTTTACTAACTGTTTTCGAGATACTTCCGAAAATCGGAAAAAAGTGCACTCTAAATTTTGTTCTAAGCGTTAGGAAGAAAGAGTATAAGTATTTTTTACGAAATCTCATGCATACGGTAACTTTTCTTTGACATGTGTAGAAAATTGAAGGTATATATAGAAAATTTCATTAAGATCGGAATGAAATTGTAGATTTGTATGAAACGCAAACAAGCAAACTAACAAACAAACATCCTTGTTTATATAATACTAGCAGACTCGGCGAACTTTGTACCGCCTAACAATCAATTTTTTAATTTTTTTAATTTGTTTAGTACTTATTCTGCTATTGGGGAGGCCGGGTCAGCATGTAAGACAAAATAAGAAAGTTAATAAGTTAACAATTACGTTATGTCAAAAAATAAAAATTATAGAACACCTAAAGGTCTTGTAATAGTAAATAAAAAATCAAAATAAAAATTACAATTTCACATTTCTTATTATGATAACTACTTATTATATTTCATTTTATTTTTACTTATTCTAAATTTAAGTTTTTTATTGTAATACTTTATGGTACACGATATTTTTTGTTTGATTACCTGGCGCGTAAACAAATATAACAGATGGTTTTCCAACACTTCATGGACCTGTCTTACCCGAATTCTTTCACGTTCATTGCGATCTTCACGTTCCTGGGCAGTACGATTAGATTGACAATTAATTTGATTCGTTGCATTTCGGGTTCTTCTGCCTAAATTTGTCCGTCGCCTTATGAGGCATGTCGAGTATAAATGAGTCACAAACACACAACAAAGAGACGTTTATACATCACTGCATTTCAACATATACACATCAAAGAGACGTTTGCATTTCAAGTGACATTTTACCATAGCCAATATGTGTTTGTCTAATGTTACCATCGTATAAATATTGATACGATACTAACGTCACTCAATTGTTTTGAAATCCCTGACTCTCCACTAACAATTGAACTTTATGGTATGGTATTAAAGTTCAAATTGACTTTTATGTATTATTACAAATCATTTGTACAGGAGTAGACAAAAGTGTTGTTTTTAGATTTTTTCAGGCAATTTTTTAAATTTATCTCTGCGTAAAAATCATTCTCGTACTTCAAGGAATATTCTAAAAAACGAATTGGCAAAATCGGTTCAGATGTTCTCGAGATTTGCACTTAGCAACAAAAGTGTTGTTTTTAGATTTTTTAGCAATTTTTTAAATTTTTCTCTCTGTAAGAACCATCCTCGTACTTCTAGGAATATTCTAAAAAAGGAATAAGCAAAATCGGTTTAGCCGTTCTCGAGATTTGCGCTTAGCAAGGAATTCAGCCATTCATTTTTATATATAAGATATTTGAAAAAATCGTAAACTCATTTTGCTGGACAAAATACCAATCTTTCAGTGATAATCGTACGTAAATCAGTCAACCGCGTCATAATCAGTCTAGAGATTACCTCCGACACAGTCAAAATTTATTAAAACTGAATGGGTTTTATATCACATAAATCGATATGAGATTGCAAACGGCAGTTACTTGGAAATCACAGACACATACTACACTTTTATTTGTGTAGATGCAACCATTTTATGCTGAGAAGAAAACAACAGAAAAACTATTAGCAACGAATGGCTGCGGTGGCATAACGTTGACCACATCGTCCGAACATCAAGCTCATTTCGCGGACCATGACATCATTTTTCCTGGAGCACGTGAGCAGACGTTAACGAGTATGGAGCGGTCTCCCAAAGAAGAGGACAGGTTTGGAGTTGGGCATGTGCGTGTCTGGCCAGGGCGGATGTCGCGTGTGAGGCAGCGAGACCGGGTCGTCTGTTGCGCGTGGCGTCGCCAATGAAGTGGGGACGCCACTCCTCCTCCCTGTGAGTGCTTTGTGGTGCACTCCTTGACCGGCCCGGCACGCGTCTCTCCAACTTACGAAACAGTTTTATGCGCCTTTCCCCTTGACGTGTGTCTAGTCTCTTTCGCAGCGCTCTGGTCGCCTGTCGCGTCCCTAGCTTTTACGTGCAAAGCAGGGTTGGAGGAGATGTTTATTATCCTGAAGGAATGTAAAAGTGGGTGATCAACTCGTAATATTTTGACGGAACAGAGGTCTCTCATCACGCTGCAAAGGTAGAAAGGGCTTCGTAAAATTAGAAAATTCATTTCTTTACAACAATTATGTTGAATTGAAATCCTTCAAGCAAACAACATTATAGTAATATTAATATTATAAAGTAGGTTCAAAATAAACAAGTTATTCTAACATAAACTGACCGAGCTGGTAGTTTACCTCACTCACTTGATTTAGTAATTTTCTAGTTAATATTGTCTTCATTTTCTGTTTATTTTGCATAGTGAAAGGATGACGTTTACTTAGGCTCATCAATATCGAATATTTCTTGACGTGGTAAAATCTACATTAGAACATCATTGTAAATTCAAGTGTCTTTTTACTATAAGGTGAAAAACCACAAGACCTTATGCTTACAGGGGAGAGTATGCTTACAGGTTCAGCTCTATTTATGTTACTTATTATATTGAATGTAATTTTCTATCTTTTAAGTTTTTCATTAAAATAAATTTACAAGCACATGGTTTCCAAATTTATTTTTTGCGCACCTTTTGTTAAAAAAAGAAATGAACCACTATTTTACAGATATTGAGTCTGGCAACAAACTTTGAACTCCCGAATGCTTACGATAATGTTGGAGATATGATTATAATTATTATTTATCTAGATTTTACTTAGTTCAATTATACTTTATAGTAGTGAGGAAATGATTATTTTTAACCTGAAAATTATTTAAGTTTTGGTTCTAACGAAAAATTAACTTTTATACGCTCTGAAAATAACGTACTATGTAATTGATTTAATTTGAATTTCCTTCCTATTACGTGTAAACGGAGAGCAACATCGATTTTTTGTATTATTAGATGAAATTACTTGATCTGCAGACCATATCGGATTAGATCAAGCGTAACATGATATAATTTCCAGTATTGATAATGAACAGAACATTTTTGTAAATTTTTTGTTACATATAAAGAAGCTATTCCTAGAAATGACTCACTTGTAAGTGCCTCCCCGGCAGCAGCCATTCAGTTCTCCAGATAATTGTGCGCATATATCTCGCTCGGCTGCAATTACCTCGAACGCTATTAATTGAAATGTAAAATCGGTAATGAACAGGAAACTCGAGAGTTTCAAAAACTTCTAAGTGCCTCTCCGCGGATAAATTCGCAGCATTGCTAGCTGAGTGAGGAATCCTCCCGAGGGCTGAACGTGAGAAGGGAACTGCTCCCGCGAAGAAGATAGCGTGCGAGGAGCAGGGGACGAGGAAGGTGGGGAGGAGGGCATGGGATGGGGGGAGCAGACGAGCAGGTGGAGGCTCACGCCTAAGAGAAACTGCGCCGGCATCCCTCCTTGCGCCGGATAGTATTTCCTCTGGGAGGCGCGTGCTCCCTCTCGCAGCCCGAGGCGACGTCATTCGTCATAGTTATGAAATTAGCAATTGCATCGAAAAGAATATTTCTCCCGACGAAGCTATTCTTAGTAATATATACGAGGGAGAACGAGGAACGGAAGATTTAGTTTAACTTAAGAGGACTTTATCTTCAGATAATCCGAGATTTAATCTTCATAGGACCATTCGTTTGGTCAAGGAATTCTAATTGGTGTAGGGTAGGCGAAGGGAAGGGCCAGAGATGGGGATGAGGCTACTATATAGCCAATTCAATGCACGAAATTATGGTAGATCTGGTTACGTGCTCCGCAGGCGAGCGTGTAAGTTGTGCTCTAATGAATATTAAGTGCTGCGAGCAATAGTCCGTAAGCGCCGCCGGCGTGGCTTGCGCTACCGCTTACGGCGTCCGAAACAAAACAGCAGCAGCGGTCAAGAGCGCGACGCGCGACGCCACCCACGCCAGCGTTCCGCCGCCGAGATCCTACTGCCCTTGTGCACTCCTCACACCGCGGTCCGCGCACGCCGCCCGCCACACTTCCTTTCAAATCCGGCCTCACGAGGTGTCATCGTTACCAACGTTTTGATTTACACGATGAATAGCTTCCCGTCACCTAGCCATCGCCTTCAGATCTGCCACCTGGGACTCAGAATTCGACTTCGTGTGCGACTGCTGAAGCCTAGGCGTATTATGGCTGCGTTATTACGAGTAGGAAAAAGTTTCACAGCGCATGCGCTAAAATTTTGTATGACGGTCTGTTCCTCGCCATAACCATTGACTGCTACTGAGCAACGTCTCATCTATCGTGGAACGTGTGACATCATGCGTTCCGTGTCGATGGCCTTTGATGCTATTAGAGCACGATTGTGTCTCACGCATAGGGCGTCAATCGAGTGTCATCAGATGGCCGATGGCCGTTAAATAGTTCCAAGACCTTGAGATCTCGCGCTCTGAGAATTCGGACTAAGGGACTGGCCCCCTACGCTATGAGAGACGTGCTCCACCCATAAGATATATACCTATATAAGATATATAAGATATAGTATACCTACAGTTGAATTCTTACTTCCTGAAAGATCCCAAGATGATAGTTAATCCGTCGAAAGTTGTTTATCTAAAAAAAAGTTCATTCATGACCTCTCTGATAACTACTCATATACGAATGCCAACTGGACCTCACCTATAGACCGAATCCCAGTCTTGCCATCTGACGTAGACGAGTTTTTCTTATCATCGGTGTGACAAACACATGCGTTTTTAGGAATATTTGCTCCAGAAATTTGTTTATTGCTTACTGTCTCGTATTCTGAGTTTATTTAGTGACTTGCGTCACGTTTCTTCATTTGCCTCGCTACCTTCAGTACTCCAATTTGTCTGTCAACTGAATTCTATTTTATCCCTATATTCTTATTTCTCTACCAAACCATCGTAGATACCACTCTCTTCAGGTTTTGTTTCACCATGATTTTGAAGATATACTTGCCGTATCATATTTACCTATTCTAATGACCATAAAGTATAGTACTACCTCCTACAGTTGCTGTCTGAAAATTCATCTATCGTCTCTCTTAATAAAAGGTGCTGTCAAAAAAAGATTCAATGTATGTCATGTTTTTGCTGATTTGTGTTTCACATCTTCCCCGCTACGTTTATTTGGGCTTCATTCGCCATAATTTCTTACGTTTATAACCACATTATTTTTACATATCTCACATACTTTTTTAGTTCTAATTTTTTTAAGTTTGTCGTTTGGCCCGTACATAACTTCGCAGGTTTTCCGGTCTCATCGAACCTCGAACAACAAGATTCCTACACACTGAATCAACTTTTGAAAAATTCTCTTCCATTTCTGGCGTTCCGTATTGCTTTTAGTTGGGCGTTCGTAAGTCGAAGAGAAAAGGCTCTCTTCCGAAATCGATGCGAATGCGGTTTCCGCGGCGGCGCAGGCGACGGCGGCGGCGGAGCGCGTGGTCGCAGGAGGCACGGCCGAGAGGACCGCTTCCAAGGAGTGTCGTGGGCGGCGTCCCGAAACGCCCCAGGCGCCTAACGCCGCCGCCTGCGCCGCCGCCTCCACCGCCTGCGCCGCCGCCACCGCCCGCCCGATAAGGGCTGCGCGAACCTAGGGAGAGGACGCGGCGGCCGGAGGGGTCCACCCCCAACTCCTGCCCGAAAACTTGGGGCCCCCTGGGCGGGGTAGGCCTCGACTCGCCGCACCTCCCATTAAATCTGACGGGATCGGATTATCGGACACGCGCGTTATCTACTTTCGCGGTAAAGGACGTTTTCGTGAAGGGCGTTAATATCTCCGCTAGTGTCACTTCATGAACATTAAACTAATTCGATCACTTTCAACAAATGGAAAGCAACTATACAGTTAGGGCGCGTTACGAAATGCGAAGTTTGTGCGTCAGGCGGAAGTCCAGCGGAATGACAGACTAACTGCTTCGGAGGCGGAAGCAGAGGAATCAAAACCAGACGTCCAGCTTTCAGACGTGTCTAAACGGTGTGGTGAAGTTGAGATTGCTACAGTTAGCTTTTCTGTTCAGATGAAACGCCCGTAAATATCCTAGATGTTAAAAAAAAAATTGAACAGAATATAAAATATTTTGAATTCTAAAGGAACGTTTTAATTATTTTGTCTTGCATTTTCTAACAAGTTACTCTTACGGAACAAATCTTATTTACAGTTATAAAAGTCAATAACTAGTCAATGTTTGACTAAATTTATTAATTTTTAAAATATTCTTAAAATATTTAGCAAAAGCCTTTTTTTATTTTTTCCTACAAATTTGCATTTCTCTACACTAGTGAAATTACACGAGTTAGTTACGAAATTACACATTACACCAATTAATTTTGCTTTCAGGTGACTATTTTCTCTTGGAAAATATTTTACTTTCAGTGATTACAAACCCCTTTGTCGATATATTCGAAAATTTTGAAACAATTTTTCGGGTCTTGCAGATTGATTCAGCCTGAAGCCCACAGTAAACAAGTGTTGAGCCGCTTCCAACTCAAAGCGAACGGGAAATAAATGCGAGGGAGAGGAATTAAGGAGGAAAGGGGAGCGGTCTCGCGTCTGCAGACGGTGATGTTCATTTAGCGGCAGGATTTATTAGCTTTTCGGACGATGTTTCTAGCGCCCGACAAGCCGGCTGAATGGCTTGCTTACTAGATATGGCCGGCCCCGCACCGCCGGGAGGCGCTGGCGGCGACGACGGTGTTTTAGCCTGCGTCGCTGGGGCTCCAGCGCCGCCTCCGCCGCGAGGCGATGGGAAAGGATGCCAGGAGGCGCTACACCGCCCCGCCCCCGCCTCCGTCCTCGCTCCTGCCTCCGCCCGCGCCCTCGTTGTCGTCGCCGCCGCCGGTGGGTTTGTTGCGGGAGCCGGAGCCACAGGATGGCGACGCGACGCGCCACCCGCGGCGTGCGGCGACAATGTGTGAAAGCGGCGAAGGGGGCGGTGGAGGTGGCGACGGAGTCAGCCACCCATCGCCCCGCCCCACCCTCCTCCTCCTTCGTTCTTTTCCGGCGGAGCCGAACGCTCTTCAGCAGGCGAACAGCCCCCCTGCCTGCATTCCTCCGCCGTTTTCACCCCGTCACCTCCGTCGGTTTCGACGGCGCCGTCACCCGGCCGTAGTCTTCCCGATGGGTCCCAGCGCCGTCGCCACCCGTGTGTCGGCCTCCGTCAGTGCCGCCTCCGCTCGCGTCTGCTTCTAACCGCCCCCCCCCCCCCCCGCCCCGCGCCCCGTGCGCCTCCGTCCCGCCCAACCCCAATTTGGGCTGCCATCTTCGCACTCAACCCCTCATTCTCCTTGAATTCCCCCGTTCCTTCCCCCATTCCCCCTCCCCTTCTCCTTCTCGTTTCCGAAATTTCTTCCTCTGCTCGGCGACGCGACGCGTGGAGCGGAGCGCCGCCCTCCAGGAGAGGCTGGCGATGGGCGGCGGCGTCGCGGCGGCGGCGGCGACGGCGACAGAGCGTCGGGACGAGCTCTTCGCCCTCGCTAAGTGACGTCGACGTGGAAGGTCGCTGCAGTTCACCTGGAACACGTAAGGAGATTCAGGAAATGCCGCACGAACAAATGAGACTCATTTGCATTGCCCAGGAAATGGGGGCCCGGAATGAAAGGAGCAACGGAGCTCTAAAGTTCACGCTGTGGAAAAGTTCAAAATTGGTAACGGCAAGCGTGAATGTAGACGTATGGTTCTACGAAGGAATGCACAGAACTCTCTCTAATCCGAGAAGTCGAAGACATTCTACAAATATATTATGGACATTTTGTTCATGGCGATGGTTATTCGTCAGAATTCGTTATATTTTTAGACAAATGGCTTCTGACAAATTTTATGGACATCGTATGTCAAGGAAAAAGTACGAGCAGCATTTTTAATTGATATTTGTATTAAGTAACGAAAAATGTTTTACTTATGAAACTTTAAATCATTCATTTTTATCGTATTTTCGTAATCATCATATTCTCGATCTCAATGTTTTCTTGGTTATAATTTTTATTTTCCTTTTTGCCGTTTAAATTAGATTGCTCAATGTGTGGAATTGTTACAATTTTGTAACTATGTTAATATTTTTGTACTATTAAATCTATAAGGACAGAAGACAATCTATAAGGACTACATTTTAGTCGATGTTACCATAGCGAGTGTCAAAAAGCAATATACTGCGACCCACCCCTCCGCCGGCTAGCTCAGAATGGGTTTTCAAGGTGGGCGCAAAATAAAAAAATACAATTAGAATAGCGGGGATCAGGGTCATGTGGGCCGTTGTGGATTGAATGCATTTACACAGAAACTCAAGTCGAATCACTTTCCACTTACTTAAGTATATTCTAATTAAATTGCTGTTACAGTCAATGAACATAAAACACTTTACATATACAAGAATTTTGTCTTGCTGAAAAAAAAGAAAACAACTTACACTCTCAATAATTAACTACACTATTTCCTTTCTCTCATTTAAATCAAATTCATAGAATACTTAAAACTTTGCCTAATCATTCCAGTTGTAAATTCCCTAGTTGCAACTTTACATTATTAGCTAAGTTTTTCTTGAAAGAAAAGATTGATTCTATTTTTCAGAATATCGGTATAAAGAACCTGTACTAATACTTTCTTTCGAAAAAATTTTGAAAGAAAAGATTGATTCTATTGTTTACAGAATATCGGTTAATTTCTTGGCACGACTTACTGTGTCTTTTCACGGCGTAGAGAATCTACGGCGTCGACTCTTCCAGTCGCTCGGTGTCCTTGTCCTTGCAGCTCGGTCGGAAGCAAAGCCGCCCCTCTGCAGAACCGCTGTTCAACTCACGATGTGGCCTCCGTCTCGTTTTCCGTTGTTACTCTTTTCGTATTCTTTTATAGAATGTAACTAGCTTTTAATTCCATATTTAAAAGAATCTACAATACGACAACTGAGTCTATCGTATAAGAAGAGTAAATATAAAATAAGAAAAACTGCAAAGAAAAGAAATGAATGGCCTCGTTAGTTTCATGCTATTCACACTCCTCTCTCTTACAAAGATTTTAAATGCGTCACTTATACTTTCATCCTTTTCCTGATGAATTGTTTTAATGCCTTGTAATATGATAATTACCTCCTCGAATGTCTTGAAGAGTTTAGATCGTAGATGCAGTCCTGAAGTCCGTAGTAGTACGAAGGGCCGCCTTCTCGTGATCGGTAGGTCCTCACTTCCAGCTGTTACTTCAGAAAAGAAAGCTTTCTTCTCCCGACTCCGGTGTCGCATACTCTACCGAGACGCTCCCTTACGGATATAGTTCGTAGTTTTCATTTTCGGATTGTATTCATGCGCGTTGGCGCGCGTTCAAACAGCTCATCTTATTCTTGAATATTGATGTGCTCCGTTTTCCGAGACCTCGGCAAACGGATGGTCACATAACCCTTCTTTCGAAAAAAGATTTTGTGGAATTTGATTTATATGCCGAAAAAATCTTTTAACCAAACTTGATGCTCTTCCTTTCTTCTGTCTTGATTCTGGAATGTCGAGCTATCTTGTTTCTTCCTTCTCCTTCTTCTTCTTTCTTCTTCTCCTTCTTCTTTCGTCTTTATTCTTTTATTCTTTCTCTTGACATTTATTCTATTCTTTAAAAGGTCGTAAACTATGGAAATTGTACTTTCCAATTGTATTCCCGCTTTCATCTAGTGTGCTTTCGCAGCAACGGAAGAAATATTGCAATGTGCATGGCGAAATTAGGAATAAATCTGGCGTAATAATTGACGCAACCTAACAAACTTTTAAGTTGTTTCGTGTTTTTTGGCGGTGCAATTTTATCTATCTCTCGCATCTTTTCCATATTCATTTTGACTCCGTTAACTGTCACATCATAACCCAGGAACTTAACTTGTTTAGTGCAGAAATTACTTTTCTCCAAATTCAGTTGTAAATTATTTTCAATTAGACGTTTCAACAAAATATCTAGCTTGTTCATGTGTTCTTCAAATGTCTTCGAATACACGAGCACGTCATCAATATAGATAAAAGCATCGCTAGACATCTCTCTGTCAATGATATTGTCTAAACATTGCACAAGAGCAGATGCACTGTTCTTGAGTCCAAATGGCATTCTTTTGAAAACATACGAAATTCCCCGGTGAATAAATCCTGTATATTGTCTACATTCAGGTGCTATCGCTATCTGCCAATACGATGCAGTGAAGTCGGTTGAACTCAACCACTTGATGCCGGATAATTGATTAGTTAAATCCTCTACACGCAACGGTCTGTCTCTGTACGGTAAGGTAACTTGATTCAATCGCCTTGCATCTAAACACAACCTTATCTTCCCATTACTCTTTTCTACGAGCACTATCGGATTTAGATAGGTTTTGGACTTCATGATGATATCATCTTTGACCATGGTAGCAATGAGCTTATCCACCTCTTCCTTATGTTTTTCTGGAATGACATATTGGTAACCCGTGAATGGTGTTTTATCTGTTAATTCTATTTCGAATTGAAAATCTTTACTGGATTCTTGTTTTGCAAAACACCTTTTGATTCCTAAGTAATACTTCAGTTAACTGTTTCTTCTGATATGCATTGAGATTATCGTTTCTCTGCACACTCGAACGAATTTGTAGGTTCACATCTTCTTCCTCCAAACAATTAGCCTCCCAATAATTCCATGTGAACGAATCAAATTCGAGATCCTGCTGATTATTCGGTTTCAAAGTTAAAGTATTGTTCTCTAAGTTGATAACAACTCCGTGTTGTTTCATGAAATCGACTCCCAGTATGAGTGGATATAAAGTTCTGACGCTACAAGACACACAACTTGATACTTATTCTTGCCTATCTCTATTTCCAAATAAACTTGTCTTGTTATTGGTTTTGATTTTTTCCGATTCGCACCTATCAGAAAAGATTTCACGAGCGGCAATGTAGGTACCTCCACTCCTTTGTTCTTTAATTCATGCAACAAACTTTCAGCTATGACGGAAGTTGCACAACCTGTGTCTACTAATACCGAAGTATCAACACCCTCACATTTAACTTTAATTCTCGGACACTGCCTCCTGGATCCGATCTGCATTTGTTCTTCTTCGTTCCACGGTTCATCATCAAATGAGATTAATTCGATTGATAATATCGCCACCTCTTCTTCACTAGGTTGTTCTTTTGATCTGCATTTGTTCTTCCTGTATTTCTGGGTTGGAAAACTCCTCTATCAATAGAATTTTTTCTATTTCTATCCCTAGACGAGGTCCTGTCTTGTCTAGCATAAGTTTGTTTTTCTTGGTAATGTTTCGGTTTGTAAGTTTCTCCTGTTTCTGGTTTGCTTACATTATGTTGTTGCTGCTGCTATCTTGACCATTTACCGGACCATTAGCATTTGCCCTGCTTTCTGTAACCTTTCATTATACACGAAAGTGGCATCATACAATCCTAGCTGCGTTATTAATTTTTCAGTGGACATTGGTAAGAGATTTTAAGCAAATTTTGTCGAGGAAGGAAAATGACGTATTAATAAACAGACAATTTCTTCATCCGGTATCGTCGGAGTACATAATTTGAAACAAGCTAATTTTTCCGTTGCATATTCCTGCATGGACATCGTACCCTTCTTCCACGTACCATACATTACGTTAACTTTAAAATTGATTTGAGTTTCGTTATTCCAATATCTCGAATAAAATTTTTCTTTGAGTTCGGCCATAGTTTTGGGAAACTCTCCTAAACTATCTGCCCAGATTCGTGCATTACCCTGCAACATCTGATAAACGATTCGAGTTTTCTTACTGTCCTGAACACAATTTAAAGAAACGAAATTAATCTACCTCTTTCATAATTACACATGGATTTTGATCTCCGCTGCACTGAAATTAGGAGTACACGGTAATGAAACATACGTAGGCTGAACACTTCCTCCACTCGATGGTAAATTTTCTAATTGATTTTTCAATTCTACTACTTCATTCTTATATGCATTAATTTGATGTTGTAGAACGCCATCCTGTTCAGAAAGAGCCTTTATTCCACTATCTAATTTATTAGCTTGAACCTGAACTTGTTCAGTAACTAATTTCTGGAACTTTTCTACTCCTTGCTCTACCTCAATCTGCCTGTCGGATACGGCGGTTATAAGATCCGATTGTGCTTCGATCCTAGTTTCAAATTCTTTCGTTACTTGATCAACCTTTTCTTCTAATTCAAGTCCCAGCTCCGTGAATTTTTTCTCTAAGTTCTCATGTTCCTGTGCTAATTCTTGTGAACCTCGCTCTTAAATTCGACCTTCCACTGCTCCGCTAATTCAGTAAACTGTGCTTTTAAATTTTCTTCTAACTTCCTATTATTTTCTTCTAATTTCGTGTCGAATTCCGTGAATTTTGTTTCCAATGCACTTATTGCCGAGTTATTTTCCTCTAATTTGGTTTCCAAAGTAGCCTTGTTCTCCTCTAGTTTAGTTTCCAAAGTAACTTTGTTCTCCTCTAGTTTAGTTTCCAAAGTAACCCCTAATTTTTTTATGGTTTCCTCTGTTTTTCCATCCTGCATGACTAACCTCACATCTAATTGTTGCATAAATTGACCTATTAACCGTTGCATCATTGAATTAGCCTCTCTCGAGGTTTCGTTCTTCCTCATCCTGATCTCGTGTTGGCGTTGGCTGTGATTCTGTCGGCGACGTCTCGCTAGTTTCTCCTGCCGTTCCTAGTTCTACTCCTGTCATTTCCTCCCCGATCATCGTACCTGGTGCTTGTCCCCAGTTTCCCTATCGCTATCTGATTCCTCAGAAGTTCCTTCCACGGTAGGTAAATTCCTAGCCACGTTATACTTATCTGCCATTTTGAATCTATTAACTGCCTAGAATCAATCAATTCTTTTCCCAGACACCATACACCTTTCACAAAATATTTCACACAGAAATACCAGACACAATTTGAAACTGATAAAACTCTCATATAATAAATATCCTTTTCGAAAAAAAAACCACTCCTGAAATAACACACTTTTACTCAACACACTTGTACTCTGCAACCTGGTCAGAAATTTTAGTGAACTGTGATTCAATTGTACTAGTAATTTTGGTTCCACCAAATTTTTGTCTCAGTTTTTTTTCAAATCGAGTTTTGGTAAATGCATCCAATAATCGAGCCCCGCTTTTGGGCCAGTTGCGACCCACCCTCCGCCGGCTAGCTGAGAATGGGTTTTCAAGGTGGGCGCAAAATAAAAATACAATTAGAATAGCGGGATCAGGGTCATGTGGGCCGTTGTGGATTGAATGCATTTACACAGAAACTCAAGTCGAATCACTTTCCACTTACTTAAGTATATTCTAATTAAATTGCTGTTACAGTCAATGAACATAAAACACTTTACATATACAAGAATTTTGTCTTGCTGAAAAAAAAGAAAACAACTTACACTCTCAATAATTAACTACACTATTTCCTTTCTCTCATTTAAATCAAATTCATAGAATACTTAAAACTTTGCCTAATCATTCCAGTTGTAAATTCCCTAGTTGCAACTTAATTAAGTTTTTCTTGAAAGAAAAGATTGATTCTATTTTTCAGAATATCGGTTAAAGAACCTGTACTAATCTTTCTTTCCGAAACAAATTATTCCTGTATTGCCTAGTTGTATCTTTACCATTAGCTAAGTTTCTAATATCTACAAATTGTTCAAGTTGGCACTGACCTTACTGTGTCTTTTCACGGCGTAGAGAAATCTACGGCGTCGACTCTTCCAGTCGCTCGGTGTCCTTGTCCTTGCAGCTCGGTCGGAAGCAAAGCCGCCCCTCTGCAGAACCGCTGTTCAACTCACGATGTGGCCTCCGTCTCGTTTTCCGTTGTTACTCTTTTCGTATTCTTTTATAGAATGTAACTAGCTTTTAATTCCATATTTAAAAGAATCTACAATACGACAACTGAGTCTATCGTATAAGAAGAGTAAATATAAAATAAGAAAAACTGCAAAGAAAAGAAATGAATGGCCTCGTTAGTTTCATGCTATTCACACTCTCTCTTACAAAGATTTTAAATGCGTCACTTATACTTTCATCCTTTTCCTGATGAATTGTTTTAATGCCTTGTAATATGATAATTACCTCCTCGAATGTCTTGAAGAGTTTAGATCGTAGATGCAGTCCTGAAGTCCGTAGTAGTACGAAGGGCCGCCTTCTCGTGATCGGTAGGTCCTCACTCTCCAGCTGTTACTTCAGAAAAGAAAGCTTTCTTTCTCCCGACTCTCGGTGTCGCATACTCTACCGAGACGCTCCCTTACGGATATAGTTCGTAGTTTTCATTTTCGGATTGTATTCATGCGCGTTGGCGCGCGTTCAAACAGCTCATCTTATTCTTGAATATTGATGTGCTCCGTTTTCCGAGACCTCGGCAAACGGATGGTCACAATACATTATGCCCGAAATTCATTTGAGAGCTTTTTGATATGTTTATCACGTTTTTCTTTGCTGCTTTTGTCTTCTTTTAACTAAAAAATACATTATTTCTCTAATCTTTGGTCGCAAATTGTTAATCAGTTTTATAAATTTATGATATAAGCAACATAATCGAAAGATGCAACGCAAATATTAGACAAAATCAGTTTGAAACTTTTTGAAACTTTTCAATACAGGAATTGTAACCTTTTTTCATTAAATTTTCTTGCAAAATCTGAAGACATCGTAAAATTATTGTTGAATTTCAATCATGTCTGCAAATTTCGCCATAACGATTTTCAATCTCATATTTTGCTGTCCACGCAAATCCTCTTTAATCTTCTTAGCTTCGAAACGTAAAGCTTATGCTTTGTTGTTCGAGATGTGCCACAAGAAAGGGCCAGCCGTCCAAATGCACTTAAATATTGCAAAAAATTATTCAGGACTTCTTGCATGATGCTTAAGGTGGTTACTGGAGACCGTCTTCAACCTGCCGAGAGCTGGGCCGCAAGTGACGGCCGGGAGCTCCGCAAAATGCCCCCGGTTAATTGATTGCGAGGTGAGGAGCTGCGGCTAATCATTGGATTAGCGGAACAGGCCGTCCTCCCCGGGTGCACGCCGCCGCCTTGCCTGCCCCTCGCCAGCCCATCCTCGCCTTCGCCCGTCCTCGTCGTCCAAGTAATTACGTTCATTGTAAAGAGACCGAGCGTTAAATCCAGCCTCCCCAGTCTTTTCTGTCTCCCGCAGATTCTTCTGCGTTCCGCACCTCCGCAGCGATTCCCGGCAGGTCGTTCGAGGGGTCCGAATGGCTACTTCCGTTGCGGGAAATTTTCAGATGTGCTTTCGTATCAGTTTTATGGCGCCCTTCGACCGTATAGCGTAGTTTTCCCTTGTAGGGAGCTTCAGAGCGACATCCTGGGGAGCGCGAACGCTGGCCAGGCGAACAGATCACACTCACTGACTCCATGGGGCGGGAGGGGGCGGGGATGTGGGATGGGATTGGGGGGTAGGTGGTGAAGGCGGGAGGGCGAGGAGGCGCAAGGAATAGAAAGTCAGTCTCTTCACGCCCCTTCCCTTCCTTTTCCTCCTCGTCATCCTTCTCGCCCCCTCCACCTCCTCTTCCCAGGCGGCCAACCTCCTCCGGCTCGACGCTGTGGCTGGGGAGCCTGGCCGGCCGAATTAGATTGAAGTTGGCCGGCCGTTATGTTCCCGCTGGCGATTTCCTGTGTATCGGCTCGGGGAAGCGCGCCGAGCTGCCTCGTGTATGGAGCAAGATGGTTTCGAGGCAGCCCCCGGGCGCGTGCGAGGTGCGTGCATGGGCGCACGGGAGCACACGCCGGTGCGCGGTTTCGGGCGAGTTTTCTCCTCATCCAGGCGGACATATTATTGTTGGAAGAAGAAAGTCGTTCTATGAAACGTGAATCAAAAGTGCTGAAAATAAACTAAAACAAATGGAAACATATTGACACTAGGATTTCGGCATGGATCGCGAAACACCACGTACAATAATTTACGCGAGGACACTTTCATTCTCGTATATCCAGTTTTGGAATTCTCTAAAAAGATTGCATTGCATAGAAATTAATATTGTGTCTTTTTTTTTCATTTGTATACTTAGCATTCTTTTGGTAAATAAAGATCCAATTCTCAATTAATTTTCTTGACAATTACCGTACCGTTCTATATAAGGCTATGAGAAACAAATATAATTCGAGATACTATATAATTGCTGCTGAAAGAAATGCAATAATATAGCAAGATGCTATATAATTAGATTATTTATCTCTGGTTTCTCATTAATTGTAATTTTATTAAAAAGTGATAAATAAAACGCCACGAACAAATATATTTGTAAACTAATTATTAATGTAAATTTATAAAGTAAAAATTAAGGGTTCATTTCGTTATCTGTCAGATTTCATGATCTGTCGCTTTTAAATAACAGCAGTTCTAACCCTGGTTGAAAGATTGCGTTCTTTTAATTTAGAGAAACATTTAATTTTAATACATTACTTTTGTTTTAATGCCGCGGAATTAAGGATTTGGAAATAAATACATTTATATAGTTTCGAATATGATATTACAAAGCGTAGTTTACGTTTCCCTGACTCTTCAAATATTGTTTTAGGTTTATTATCCTAAATCGTACAACAAATTACGAGCAAACTGACAGCTACGTAATGAAACCCCTTCTCAGGAAACGAGAAAAAATTGAACCACCGGCAAAACTTAATAATTGCAGAAAATATTTTTAAAATATTGCTTATGTTTGAATCATGAATTGATTGCCAGGTTATCATAGTTCTAGCCTCTCTGACGGAAGTCAGAGTAATAGTAATCAGAGTAGTAGTAATATTCACTAGAAAGTTATTTTATATTTAATTTGATTTCGGTTTAATCGTGTTGTGGAAATTTGAGAAAGGGGAAGACGGAGTTCTTGAGAAAAAAGTAGCGTTTCTTCTACAGAGACCGGCTAAATTTGTCTCAGAGTCAGCATTTCCGCTGACTTAGCAGCGACTCTGACTGAGAGGTCCGTGGGTTCCAGTTCCCATGGTTACGGATTTTCAACACTAACTTGGTGGAAATCAACTGGTCTCCAGGAGAGAATTCTAGGGATCAGCTGCTCTGATCGGTAGCTATCCCTAGTTTCTCCGACCTATACCAGTCGAATGCTGGGACAGTACCCAAACTGTCATGCCGCGAACTGCGCGCGATCTTTTCTTTCTCTTCCGTGTCCTATCCTCTCCCCTTATTCATACATCTACACATACACACAAGCCCAAACTAACAAGCACTCCACTCGATAGTCTCGGCTGGGGTGGTGCCCCAGTGGAGGGATAAATCACTCGCAAGAAATGTAGGTTGGCGCCGGATTTCCAGTGTGGATGCAATCACTGCTATCTTTCTCGTTAAAACATTCACGATACTAACGTTAGTAATGTCCATATCAAATGTCGTGCTCGGAAACTTTGAATGAATGAATGAAAAAATCAATAAATCAATCAATCATGTAGAGGACGCCCTAGAAACCATGTAGGTTTTAGAAACAGTTCAGTATCCAGAACGCTAACTCGCGCCACACCATGTTCGCCACCATAAAGCCGATTGCTGGCTGCGCGCGATTGTGCACTTTGGCTTTGTTGCATAAAATCTATTCTCATTGCGCAGCAAGCCATTTTAAATGTGAAATGACAAATATGCATTTTAATTCCTGTTGCCACAATGGTTTCTTGTTTTCAACGAGCTGAAACTTGCGAAATTCTGAAAGGCATTGAAAGTAATGATAGTGATTTCATGATGGGTAATGTAGTTTCATGGTGGATAATTATGAACCTCACGATAGTATTACAGTTCAGTGTCATTTCCGTCTCTTTCAGTCAATCGAAGTTTTGTCCGCTTGCTACACCTGTTAATTTAGAATTTTTGTAGTAGATTCTCTAACCTCTGAATAATAGTTTATTTATTGCGACAAAATAGCAGTAATAAAAATACAACGCTTCGTAGGTAGATAATGGTTATTGTTTTAAAGTACAAAAAATTGTGGATAACAAGGTATTTCACTGGAATTTTTCAGTCGGGCGTGATAAGTAGTGCATTTCAGCATAATTCCAACAAAGAACATTTTATTGCGATATCATCAGAAGAATTATAATTTATTTTATATTATGAATATATTTCAGTTATGTCGTTCAGGTATTAATTCCACGAGCAGAAATGTATAAATATTTGAAGTTCGTGTTTCGTTTTTAAAATACCATGCCATTTAAGAAAAATAACAGTTTTTTTTACAAATGAGAACATATAAGCCTATGTTTTTTAAGTTTCATACGTTTTGCGAGAACAAGTTGCATGTTAATGCAATCTGTAAACATCAACACCTTGTTTTAGGCGCTCTCATATGTTGTTTCGTACCCTGCAAGCGCTTTCAATGAGGTATCTTGGGTGAGATGATACATTTGAGTGCAGGATTACAAGCATATACAGAGCGTAGTTGTATGTCAAGAGTATAGAGTACATCCAAGAGGCATCCTCTTCAATTTTTCGCTTGTTACCTTGATGCTGTCACTCAGCTAAGTCTCGAAATGTAATACTGCTTCTCAAATGTAATATTTTGGCTTCTATCTAATTCAATAACATGAATACATTTTTTCCACTAATCTTAGCATCCTTACTTTATCATTAGGTGAGATCACTTCATACCAATTTATATTCTTTTCAGTTCATTGACCAGTTTCATATGCTGTCTAAATAAAACGCAAGTATTCCAACAAATTTCCGTAAAAGTTTAAAAAGTGCAGTTCTGAAAATTATGCAACGTCCTTAGATCTAGTACTAGTTTTTTTATATTACTTCCATTGTTAATGCAGTAAAAATAAATTTCATAAATGAACTTAATATCTTTCCATTGTAGCTAAATTAGAACTCCGAGTTGCAATTGGAATTCAGGCTAAAAATTGAAAATATCATCTGACGTATTGAAATGTACGTAATATGGAGTTAGTGTCATCAAGATGTCTGAGTTTCGAAAGGCATTGTTTCAACAAGCATACACTTAAACAGCATACAATTTTAAATAGATTTTTCAAAACAGCCAAAATTTCATTAGTTTAGACGATAAATCATTTTGCCTTGCAAAAGGTGAGGTAGAAGATTTTATTTTTTGTGTGGTTTATAGTGTTGTTAGTAAGAACCCAAATTATTAAGTTTTCCACTTCGAAGTGATGTCACTGCAGCGCCTCTGACCGGGACGACTTACGTTCGAGTCCTCACGGTGGCAGGATTATCGATACTAGCTTTTCAGCTAGGTCGAATTCAGTCGCTCTCTGGAGGAGAATTCTAGCGGCCGCCTGCTCTGATCGGTAGTTTTCCGTGGTTTCTCCGATCAACACCAGGTGAATGCCGGAGTAGTACCCTACCAAACGGGCCACGGACCGCGCGCGCTCTTTCCTCCCTCTTCCTTGTCCTATCCTCTCCCCTTAAACACACCTTACACTAACATGCATTACACTACCACATATTCCGGGAGACCGGTCGGGAGCTTAGAGCATGTCCCGGCTGGGGCGGTGCTCCGCTGGTGGGAGAGTCCTGGTTAGGGGGAAACCCCACTAGCCGACGGTAGGTCGGCGCCGGATCTCACAATCAGCGGGTGAAGATCATCTCCCGAAAAAAACATGCCGTACACTAACGGGACTAATGACCAAAGCAGTTGACGCGCCCGGAAACACGAAAAAAATAATCAATCAATCAATCCACCTCGAAATACTTCGGAAAAAGTTTTGTAGACAAAAAAAAACAAAAAAAATCGGGATTTTTTTTGTTTTTGCGCAATAACGTTTGCATATATTATATACCGTTACAAATAATGCGAAAATTACGTACTGTTGCAGCACAGCTTGTTATAATATAATAACAATACTTTTTTCGTATATACTCGTAATTGAAGAAACCAATTTCTTAACCTAACCCAAGTTTCTAAAATATCTAACGAGATTGGCCACGATAGCTATTAGGGAGCTGAAAAATAGTAACAAACGCCTCAGACAACTGACGTTTTACAAAACGTGAGATAGTTGCGGAAACAAGAAGAACTACACCTTCGTTACAAACGTTACCGAATTCCGAGCAAGCAGTGTGCCTCAATCATTATTCCAAGTCTCAGATGAACTTAATTCCTTCTTGGGTCCTGGCAACCAATGACAACAATCACAGATAACCTGCAACTGCAACCCACAACTTTACAGCTTTATACAAACCCTTTCCCTAGTTCGAGAACCATTAGTCTTGTCTGTTGTCAATATTAGCAACAGGTATATACGCCGCTTATTATGTGGCCCTTACTGACAACACTTTAGTCTAGGACAAAGTTTTGTTTCAAAAGTTACTTTTTAATATTTTTTTACACCAAGGTTTCAGCGTTAATGGAAGATACATAGTTCACAGGAAAATGTAAAAAATCTAACAATCCAAGCCTAAAATTCCTAAGAAGGAATTTTTGTTGTTTTTTATGTGAATACTGTGTTGCACTATTAATTGTTAGATATTGTTTACGGTAAAACAAATTATTCATTTATTTACAGACGTGTTTCACTTCCAGATGTTCAAATATGGGGGAGAGTTCTTAATTAATATGATGGTACCTAACGTCGACCTCAGAATGTTTTTCCAAAGTGGATATTCCAGAATTGATCTGGCCAAATTTCAGGCCATGAGAATTTGAAACGGAACTTTCAATTTTGGGCGCACTTTGTACGAAGCCTCTAGGGCTCAAAAACAACACCAATTTTTTTCTTAAAATTTCTTTTTCGAAGAGAGCAAAGTGGACTTAATAATATGTCATGGAACCTATTTCCATCAATACTTCCGAATTTTCAAAAATTTTAAAAGTTTAACTTTTGAAGTTATCTGTAACTTATTTATTTTATTTTTTACTTCTTTATCTTTATTACAAAAGGCAGATTATACGAAGTTTTGAAGCAATTAAGTGTTATTAAGACACTTAAGTATCGACACTTAAGTAAGAGGAGTATCGTGATCTTCAAAATAACAGTGTGTTAACATTATAATTTATTTTTAATATCAAGGCAGAATGTACAATTTTCCGGCAATGATTTCTCCGAATTCAAAAGGATTTCGATATAATATCTTTGATATCTGATATCTTCTTCAGCTAGGCTTATTTAAAAAGTTGATTCCGCAAATCCTCCGCTGATATAACGTAATAAGTCTCCTTTTGGGAGGCTGCACTGGCGAGACGACTCTACGAGCGCCGCCCATCGCACGTTTCACGTCGTCCTCGCCCGCCTCTCCTCGCCCTCACCTCACCCGCACTCCCCCCCCACCCCGCCCTCCACTCGCCCGCTCACCCGCCGTCGCACGGCGCAGCGCCGAGCCGAGCCGCGCCCGCTCTTTCACCAGCCTCGCATCAGCCCCGCTGCTCAAGACAAATTTACCCGCGCTCCGTGTCTCCGTTGCACTATGTTTCTGGAGCTTCTTCCCGGAGCGAGCACGCAGGAGTGCGTCGGCGCCAGAAAGTTCCTTTGTTGCTCGCTCCAGCTTCTACTACTATATTATGCCCGGTTCTTCGTCTTCTTCTCCTCCTGCCCGCCGCCATTTTCAATTGCCTTTACTTAATCAAGACCGCCGCCCAATGGAAGTCGTTGGCAATTTCTCCCAAGTTTCGCTATTTCAAGATTAGAACGCAGGCGAGGCACCAGTCGCAGAACAAAGGAAATGGAGATTTTGAATAGGAATGATGGTGCGGAAGGTGGTGGATGAGGAGGGGCTGGGGCGACAGCCGAGGCGCAGCAAAGGCGGCGGCCCGCCAGAGCGGTGACGGCGGGGGCGGGGCGGGGGCGGAGCGGCGAGGGCCCTGGCAGCGCCGGAGGGCGGAGCGCGGGGCGGCCGAGGCGCGAGGAGATTGCGCAAGAGAAATGGGATGGGTACAAAAGAAAGATGACAAGGCAGATGTAGACGATAACACAGAAGGATGTGACGCGCTTCGAAGTGACGAGGTTTTAGCTCTGCAGGAAGCGCGCGAGGGCGGGGCTGGGTGGGGCGGGGCGGGGTTCGGAGGAGGATGAAGGAGGTGTGACGGGAGGAGGGTGAGGATGTGGGGGTGGGGCGGGTGGGACGGGCGCAGTCCCGGAAATTGAAGGCTCGGCACGTCTCTCCAGGGTCCGCAAGAAAGGTATTCTCCTCGATAGAGGTCGAATGCGGCTCACGCTGCAGATGTTTTAAGGGAACTTGGCGCTATAGAAAGCGTATTCTCTGATAAACTATTTTAATAAATAAAGCGCCGCCGTACATACTCGACTTTATCCGGGATCGCTCTTCATTTGTCTGTGCCGGGGCGCCCCTTTGTGGTGGCAGAGGAGGCGGCGGCGGCGGCGGCGCACGTGAACAAGGGCGCAGCGCGAGGGGCCGAGACTCGACGTTCAGACGCTGAGGAGGAGGACGGCTGCGGCGGCGGCGGCGGCGGCGGCGGAGGCGGCGGAGGCGGCGGAGGCGGGGGCTGCGACGAGCTTTTCTTTTGTCCACAGCTCTGCCCTCGGAAGGGAGGAGCTGTTCTTCTCCATTGGTACTTCGTGGATCTGCAATTGAAATGGAAATGCAACTTTTATCGTTGTTATTGGCTGGGAAACCAGATCGTAAATGTCTTTGACTAGGGAAAGCAATAAGTCCAAGTTACGAGTGGTTCAATATTCATGTCACGGTTAACGAAACTCGTTCAGATGCATTAAATAGCATTATTTCATTAAATAAAATAAGAAGAGAAGTGTAACTTGAACTCTACAATACCAAGATGTAGATAGTTCCGTGCTTTACCAAGAAATGGGGAAAGGGGGTGGGGCTCTAGGTCTTGTCACTTAAATTTTAATTTTATTGACGTTTGTGACAATTTTTATAAATTGATGAATATACGTTGAATACGAATAATATACGTTGTATTCATTTTAGCAAAAATGATTACATTTCTGGCTCTATACGATGAAAAAATATCGACTCTCTCGCATTAATATTTGCATTTTATGGCAAAATCTAAAACATTTTCACGTTATTTAAAGGCCGGCTCATCTTCTTAACATAGCAATATTACACTAAGGCTTAAAATATTTCAAATATTTCCAAAAGGTATTCTGAGTATTCAGTTTTCGAGTGAAGAGTCACGATTTTATCCACAGCCAAACCAAAAGATTTTAACCAAAGCAGCAATAAGTCAACTTACAAAAACATTTGTGATAAATTGCATCCTTTGTATTTATAAAATCACCTAATCAATATCAATGATTTTCAGCATTCTAAAAAATTGAAACAAAAAACCATCGGTAAGCCTCTTGCGTCCCTCCGTGATGTTGGGGTTAAGAGCTTCCAAAGTGGTTTTTGGCATTTCAATTATTGTAAACATTAGTTATCATTTATAACGCCAATCATAAAGTATTTCAATATTCACCTACGATTATACTTGCTGTATCACAGTTTTGCCTAGAACTTGCAAGCATGTGCATATCTTTTTATACTGTCAATTGGCACGATAGTTGAGAGGAGATATGAATAGTCTTGTTTACTAAAATGGATCTTGCCACTAACTAGGGTTATTTTTGCGTCACCCACTTAAACGCATACAAAACGTTTTTTCTGTGATCTGATGGTGATAAATTGAGAATGATTGTACTATTACAGTATTATTATTATTATTATTATTATTATTATTATTATTATTATTATTATCCATATGTTAATAATTTTTATGCATTTACCTCTATTACGTTTTGTGGAGGTGGATATTGATCATTGTCTCATAGATTATCATATCATAGTCCGTTCGATTCTCTCCAGTACCAACAAAAAACATCTGAAGCACTAAATTCCAATGAGCTTAGAAATTGAAAGAAAAAGATGTGGCCTTTTCAGAAATCTTTATGGTTTCGTTAGACACCCATAAATTCTTGAAATATACAAAAAAATCTGTATTACTGATTTCAATTTCTCTTTAGATTGAAAAATGCAAATATTCCACCTAACGTCATAGCGCGCGTATCACCTGAATTCTCATCGTCAGTTCGTCAGTTTCCGTCACCACAGATGCTATGAGAGAGTAAGGCTACGTGGAAGAGACCCCTGCCGATAAATTTTTGCTATTCACGTGCTTTGGAAATTTTTTGATATTGTTGATATGCAAAGAAATGTAACGTGTATCACCGAATATTTACTACGTTATTGCAGTATTCCTGACAACTGATTTTAATAAAATATTTAAATTATTCCAGTGGTATATGAGCGTCATTTATTTCTTCATTCATTTGAGTTATCTTTGAAGCAGCAGCAAGAGCTGCTCTTTGGAAACCTATTTCGTGTGCTTTTGTTCAGCAGAATTTTTGGCGTTTGAGGTCTCTAGTACATATTAAATGTGGTGCAAAAGAGTGGGTCGTAAGTAAACTCCGGAAATGATGGTGATGCAGATGGAGCAACAAGTCCAAAGGAGACGAAAATAAACTATCTTCAGCAATCACGTTCGTGGAGACACGTGCCATTGTGGATCTGTCGGGATTAAAACGCGATCCCCGAGGTATGAGACGAACAAAGAGACTGCTCCACGAACCGCCCTGTTTCCATCAAGAATATGAGCCAGAGAGTGGCTAGAGAGACGTATTCAGTTCTACAACGAATAGAAATGGTAGTGATGAAATTAATAATCATTTGAAAATGACATAATAAAGAAACAAAGATATGGAATATGGAGTAATTAATATCACATCGTGTATTGTTGGTCAGTTTCAAATAAACTTCAATGAAGTATTAATGTTTCTAACTTCTCAGGAACTAATATCATGAATACCGTTTTCATCATTTCAATATATTTCGAAGTTCTCTTGACTAATATGACATTCGGCTCGTATGATAACTTTATATTTTTGTAGAATTTGTAGAATGCATTTACCTTGGTAATGGTAAATGCATTCTACAAATTCTAACTTGTCACCGAATTTCATTTCTTACTGTTGAAGCACAACTCCTTGAAGTTGCGAACGTACTTCAATAACATTTTCACCAAGATTCATTGAACGATAATACAATTAATCTGAAATGATTTTCTTCTGAAAAAGTAATTGCGGATAATAATTTTAAAATGACTCAAAGAAACGACACTATCCGTGAAGACGAAATGCGTCGTAACTCAGTTTACGACTTCTTACAGTATGTTCGGTATCTCAATAATTGAATATCTTCTGAAAACTTAATTATCGGTTTCACATGACTTCACGTGCCGCCCTACTTTACGACGCGCTGCGTTACTCGGAAATTATTTTCAAGCTTTCTGAAAAATTTAAATTCATCTCCGGCTCGCAGGAAAGTTATGTGCCGGCGGCAGCGGAAGAAAATTGACATTACGAAGTTGACGTTCATCTCGTCGGGCGAGGAGCGCCCCCAGCGGGACGAGGCAGAGCGGAGTGAGCGCGAGGCGGGGCGGGGCGCGTCGCGAAGGAGCGGGGCGGGGCGGGGCGGGGCCGGGCACGCCTTCCGCCGCTCTCGCGAGGCGCGCGCAGCTGAGAGGAGTAAAAAGACGACCCGCCCCCGCGCGCCGTCGCAGTAAAAAGCCCGGTCCCAGCCGCGCCTGCCGCGCAAGGCGTTTCCCCAGCCCCGCCCCGCCCCGCCCCTTCCCCTCTCTGCCCCTCCGCCCCCGCGCTGGTGGCGCTGCGCGGTGGCGCGTCGCTGATGATGCCGCCCGGGCCAAGTCACTGATGTAGAATTATTACTGCTTCTTATTCCGTCTCAACTCCTTCATTCCATTTCCCATTCCCTTACAAAGTTCACTTTTCTCTCTCCACCAGGGAACCAGCTCGCTCGCTCTCCCCCCGCGCACACGTCTCGCTCGCCTCACTCCAAAATGGCAAAGTTTTCGACATCCACCGCCTTAACTCTATAGCACCTCCTCTCGCCGCCTCACCCCTTTTCCTCGCAGCGTTCCCGCCAACAAGGACTCCCCTCCATCTCGTCTGTACGTGTTTTTGTATTTTTGTTTTCGGAGTTTTGGGTGCACAGCAGAGACGGCGGCGGTGGCGGTGGTGGCGGGAAAGACGGGAGCGGCGACGGTTGGGTAGAAAGGTGACGTGCGCACAAAGGCCCGAGACGCGAGTTGGAAAAACAAATTAACTCGAATTAACGACACCGAAGAAGAGCTGAGAAGAGAGAAGCCTGACTCTCGGAGGTTCCTCGGGCTTGAAGTGCAAAGCCTCTCTCCGCCGCCCGTGCTACCCGCGTCGCCCGCGTCGCCCATGCCGCCCCCTCCCTCGCCCGCGCCTCGCGTGCGCCTCCGGCGCGCTCGCACCGCGAAGGAGAGCTTGCGAGGGAGTCTAAATTAAGTATATAATTAGGAAAATAGGAGGAACGAGCCTAAGGCAATGCGCGGGCTCGCGACGCTCTCCGAAAGACAGTCAACGGAGACGCGCTGTTTCTGAGGATGAGGCGCCGGGGAGAGGGCGACGGGGCGGCGCGGCGCGGGGCGAGGCGGAGGTGGCGGCGGTGGCGCTCGGGACAAACACGAGGCGGCTGCCTCCCTCCGACCACTCGTGCCGCCGCCTCCGTGCCACTGAGGCCCTGCCACGCTTCTGCCCGCGCCTCCGCGCGCCCCGCCCCGCTCCCCCCCCACCCCCCCCGCTCCACCCCGCTCCACCCCGCTCCACCCCGCTCCACCCGCTCCATCCCGCTCCATCCCGCTCCACCCCGCTCCACCCAGCTCCATCCCGCTCCACCCAGCTCCACCCATCCCCCCCCCCCCCCCCCCCCGCCGCGGCCAAACGCTTCAATTAGGCCGGGCGGCGTGCGATGGACCGCGCCGCTGCGCCATTCGCCGCGCCGCCGCCGGCCGACTCCTTCGCGCGATCGACGGCCCGTCCCCCTCCCGCGACCCACCTAATCCTACATGGAAGCGGGTTTACACTCGACAGTTTAGCGCCGCGCCTGTCTGCTTATGCAGCTCGCCCACGGGGGCCATTAGCTGACGTGTACAGCTTTGTATTATCTCTGGCGTAAAAAACTAGGTCAGCTGTTCTTATAAATAACGGATTCAATTTAAGAGATGCAATATTTTTTTTGTGTCAGACTTACAAGTATCGTCTTCATTTGATTGTTACTGAAACACTGAAAGATTAATGAAAAAATGAAAGAAAATGTACAGAATCCCTCATTATTTGTGCGACTATTAATCCCATCCCTGCCATGTAAAGCTGTTGCACACAAATAGTAGAGACATAATAATAATAATAATAATAATAATAATAATAATAATAATAATAATAATAATAATAATAATAATAGGATTTGTAACAAATGGTTGTGACGACCCCATGAATGGTTTACACGTTGCAGCACTCCTGAGACTGGCAATCAATACGTACCTTGAATATCCCCCTTTATATTATTTGCGTCTTCCGATCATTGATATGAATTTCTTGGTGTTGTGAAAATCAGCTCCATTCGCTCTACGATTATTTTTTATCCGCCCCAGGAAAAGAATCCGAATTTTTTTTCTCACAGGTTCAACTTTTTTTTTCAAGTCAATTCAAAGATGCCGTAATTTACGTCACGAAATTCAGGCTACCAAGCCTGCTTGGTTTGCCAATACAAATTTCGCTCTACACATTTCGTCATCTAGCAGAGATTGAAGGTACGCGTGCTTCTGGATAGGGGTTGGGAAAATTGGTGATTAGAATTCAGCCCAGATGTTTCTTTTAAGCTTAATCTTTTACTTGCTGTTAATCTACAACTTGGGACAACCAACATTACCTCCTCTCCGAAGGACAGCGTACGATGTATAATTTTTCGCTTAAAAATCCACGCTTCCATCTAGTGAGATACCTAGAACGTTAATATAAAAGTTCAATACACTGTTACACCACTGATGCCACCAATGTGTTTTTTCTGGGGGGGGGTGATGATTTGGATTTGAGCTTTGCTACTTCGAGAAATGTAGGTTTCACAAAGAAAATTTTAAAAAAAACCTAAACATTTTGCACTTTTTTCAATTTTTTGTTTACATCTCGACAAATATCCGATTTATTAAAACGATCTTCATAAACAATGTAATTGTATTCTTTCTTTTACGTCGTAAGTTGGCACATGACGGAAAAAATTGATTGGTAAAAACATTATGTAAATATTTTGCATTGAACACAACAAATTGTGTTTTCCCTTTTCTCTCGTTTCCCTCATATTTTGGATATCTCGGACTGGATATACAAATACCCCCAGCGAGTACATGACTTTCTACTCTTTCTGCGAGTATAGTAGCTTTATTTAGTGGGAGAGTGCTTTTCTCTATTTTGGCCTGAGGGCAAAAAGTCGTTTTACATTGTGCTCTAGCATATGAAAGAATTGTCGAAAAATTTAAGTTAAAACATGCATTTTGTAGAGATCTTTGCCTACTTAGATTTTGTATATGAAGGAGGTCATTTTGCGTAAAACCATAGTTGTTTAGATATAAGGAAAAACGGGAAAAATTGCAAAATTATTATTTTTTTGTTTTAATTTTCTTTGTGAAGCCATTTCTCAAAGAGGAAGGATTATGGAGGAAAAAAGATCCAAAAAATGTGCTGTTCATGTTTCGACAGTGAGCACGTCAAACAATCATGCTTTCTGACTTTTAAGAGCATATTGTCAAAATTATATAATGTCAATCTCTCTGTATTTTGCTGGTTGTCCCCACCACAGGAGGCGACTCTCGCAATCAGCAGCCTTTGGCCAAACATTTTTCTAAACTTTACCAAAATAATTTCCCATTAACAAATCCCCCATAAATGTGTAGGAGACGGAATTGAAACGCCATCAGAGCGCTTGCAACGAACCATCATCGCCGAATTACTTCAATTTACACTATTATCTAGTAGAAAAATATAAGTGTACTTCATTGTAATTTCGGAAAGGAGAGCAGAAAACGAAAACAGTAAGAGATTACTTCTTTCTTTGTAATATATTTCAAACGAAACCTTTATCATTTCATTATGTTATTTTCTGAACCTTGAGAGAATTTGTAAAAAACTGCATCTTACAGTACACTTTTAATGAACAACGCAAACTCTAAGCTTTGTAGATTGTGATGTCTTATCCTCAATTCAACTCCTCTTTCATCACTTCTTCGCTACTTCGGTCTCCGAACACCCGCAAGTCATTAACTGTTTATCGAAAGGCAGCACTACACCAGTGAGGCCGTACCACGGCTCCTCCGCCCATCCCATCCTCTCAACCCCACACCGCGGGGTTGAGCCGCGGGCACTGGGGTAGCGTCGACGCCGAGCCCACGCTCGGGCTGGGGACTCGGCCCTGCTCAAGCCGGCCGCCCGAATCGCTTCCGCCCCCGAAAGAATGGTAATGCAATAATTGAAAACTTTCCCGCGCGAGCCGCCGGAACTTGGAATCAAGTTAGGAATTGGAGGTGTTGTAATTACGTCGACGAGGTACCTCGTCCTAACGGCTTGCGTGCGGGCGGCGGCGCGTCTGTGTGTGCGCGCCGTGGAAGAGTGTGTGCGGGTAGGCACGCGCGCGTGTGTACGTAAGCTGAAATGTATTTCTACCAAAGCAGCAATATTCCGGCGAGGCCTACGTGAATACTAATACAGCGGGTATTGTGTGAGCCGGGTGCGTCCCCGTTCCCCTGCCCCGACACGCCCCGTTTGCCTGCCCGCGCGCCCGGCAGCCCTTCGGCAGCGCGCGGGCGGGGCGGGGCGGGGCCGGGGCGGGGGGGATGGCGGGTCGCTAGCAAGTGCAGCTCTGGGGAGCAGCCTGGTGCCGCGGGGACGCAAACTGCGGGAGCCCCGGCGCTGCGCTCGGCGCGGCACGCCGCCCCCGCACCCCCTCAGCACCAACCCCCGCGCCGCCCTCGCACCGCCCCTGCACCCGCCTCCACCGCCGCCGGGGGCGGGGGACTTAAATACAAGAAAGACGTGTGCACCATGCAAGATGATCTTAAGGGCGGCATCCCGCTTTCCAGGCAGGCTCCGCAACGATGAACATTCCTGATAGTGGGACCTGTCGGGAATCGCAACGGGAGGCGAGGGCGTGGCCGGGCGCCGCAGGAGGCGGCGGAGAAGGCGAAGGGCGCGCGCAAAGAATCGCACGAGGTCGCGCGCGCCGCCTAACGAGTGGAGACGCCTTCGTCTTCGCCTCCGCCACTGCCTCCGCCCGCCCCGCCCGCCCCGCCCGCCCCCGCCACCCACGCCGCCGGGGCCCGCATAATCGGGTTCCCGGGGCGTGGGCACAGGCCGCGCGGCCGTGCGTCTCGCGAACTCCCGCGCGGCCCGCGGAGACGCTAGGACACGCCCACCCCACCCCCACCCCCGCCTATTCCCCTTGCACCCTCTAGCTTCCGCACTCAGGGGAAGAACTACACCTTTTCAATATCTTTTCTGAAACCACGAAGTCAGGCTGACTGAATAATTAAATTGCCGAAATGATAATTAATTCTGAATTATTGACCTCTTTGTGTATGTTTAAGACATTAGATTGATAGCCGTATGAATAGGGAAAATGGAAAAGGTTTCTTCTTTCTGCTGCGTATATTTCAGTGCTTTCTTGCATATTCTTCTGAACGGGCACTCGCATCATCCTATATTCCATATGTACTTAATTATTAACATACATTTCATTTTGTTTGGTGTTGTAACACAGCACTTTGTAACTCATTCTATATTTTGATTTTAGGAGTTCCTCGACATGAACAATTAATTAACATTTTCATTTTTTCCAAGTATTCTCTCAAAAAATTATAGATTAAATTTTTTCTGGGATTGCACAATAGTGCAGGTCTCATTTTTGCTGAAATCTCTGAATTTTTGTAATTTTCAATAGTTCAAACTTTTTTAATGACTTCCTTCAACAGCAATATTGAAGAAAGAGACTTTTTCCTTAATGAAATCAGTTCTTCAAAGAATAATCTTTAAATAAAGTCACGTAAAATTTTTCAAAAATATGATATTTCCACGTAAATTTGCGTTAAATAAGGCAATTTTTAATCAGTTATTTTGTCAAAAACGGCTTTAATATTTTTCTTTACATTTTTTCACGGATAGAGCAAAGAATGTCTAAAAAATAGCACAGATGCCATTTTCGTTGAAATATCTGAATTTACGAAAATGCCATAACTTACAAATATGCTGGAAAATATGAACCGTCGTTGATCCAATAGTTTTACTTTCTCGCAACTACGTACGTAGGTGGAGAAGAGAAAGTATGGCATGGGAAAGCTGCATGGGAAAGCGGCGATTTTTTGTATTGTGGTTCCTTGGTACCGAACAATTGGTTTACGGCACAAAGCCCGTCAGTCCGACTGTAGCATCGCTGAGCGTCCATCAAGTTTGGCCTTGGGCTTCTCGACTTCGATTTAGATCTCGTATCGTTTCTATCCAAGAAGACTGACGACTTAGTTATACAAATTGCTGAAAATGTTGCATTTGTGTTGTCACAACTCATTCCACCATTACAACAAACTGTACTATCATAGGACTAGTTAAAGACGGGCTGCAATAAAGCTTGCCATCCATAACAAAGCCAAGAAGTCGAATTTACACCGAGATCACCAATTCTTTTTCGTGTTTCGAAGTGACGATTTGTGGTTGGAATTTTAAACTGTGTTGAAATTTGTAGACTTTTTTTGAGTCAGTGTCCAAGATTCGAAGCGTGCAGAGGAAGCAATCAGAATTGTTTGTCGGTAAGAAATTCACAGCGCCACTTCACTTGTTAAGCCGCGTTATCTGTTACAATGGACCTATTTTCTGTTACTATTTACCGGCATAGATGGCTCATGGCACAAACTGATGTCACTGCAGTGCCTCTGGCCGGGAGAACCTAAGGTTTCAGTCCCGACGGTCATAGAATTTTCGACACTAGCTACAGAGCTGGGTGGAATTCAGTTGGTGTCTCGAAGAGAATTCTAGCGGCTGGCTGTTCTGATCGGTAGTTTTCCATGGTTTCTTCGATAAGCTCCAGGCGAATGCCGGTACTCTAACAAACGGGGCGAGGACCGTGTGCGATATTTCCTTCCTCTTCCTTGCCCTACCCTCATTCTTTATGTACGCACATTTACACATACATGCACTACAGTCGGGAGCTTAGAGCTTGTCCCGGCAAGCCGACACAGCAAGCCGACGGGTAGGTGCCGGATGTTGCCATCCAGCAGGTATGATTACCGCCACCTCCCGCGATAAAACATGCACTACACTTACAGGAATAATTCTCTTAGCAGTTACCGGCCCCGGAATCACTAATCAATCTATCAATCTGTGACTATGTAGAGGAGCAACGCGCTATCACAGAGTATACTATTCAGAAGAGATTGACGACAAGGTCAATCTCGCATTGAACAGGAAATGTCGGGGATGGTAGAGGAAAAGATGTGCTTCTCCAAGACCACGCTCGATCTTACACGGCACAATTGACGATGGACACTAATGGCAAAGTGGATTGAAAGCTCCTTCAATATTCTCCTTACAGCCCTAATCCTTACAGTCCTTAAATTTCCCTTTCAGAATTCCATCTGTTTGGTCCGATGAAAGAAGCTTTGCGTGTCATAAAGTTGAACAACGAAGAGTTAAAAAAGTACAAAACAGGCTTTGAGATCAAGGTAACTGATTCCTTGCTGAGGGAATAAAATAATTTGTATTCAGATAGAACAAGGGCAGAGAAGTCGGTAAAAAATCTTAGGAAAAAATAGAGAATTATATCATTATATCGAAATATTTTTGCTGCACAGTTATTATTTCGTTTAATTTTTGAATGCCGTCTGAAGTTTTTGAACTGTCGCCCAATTTTTCTGTTTCGGATTTTAGCACTTATACTGCTATTTTACTAATTTGGTATTTTTTCCAATCCATCACCACTGAAATCAGCTGGAAAGTCATGTGATTTTCTACATGTTGCCCTTGAGAACTCATCGAATACATTTGAAATTACTTGTCTCTTGTTACATTTTATACGTACATTTTCAATATTTGAACGTTATTCTATTTTTATTTCCCTTTGATACGTAGTGAGTATATTGAGAGATTCATTATCAAATAATTTTGCGGGAGGTTTTATAAAAGGTACAAACCTCTGCCAGTTTTTTTATTTCTTACTTTTAATTTAAAATATTCTTGTAAATAATGAGCTAACAACTTGCATGTTCTTGCTTGGGTATATAGTTTTTCGTTTACGATATATTTCTTCAGGGCACCAGGCATTGTCCGTAGTGACAGATTGACAAACTGTCGATAGTATTGAAAGAACAAATGTTTCCATATAAATATTCTTCTTCAATATCTGTCACACCCTTCAAATCCCTTTACTTGTATAATTATATAAAATAATTGACAGACGAGGAGTCTCAAGATTACTTGACCCCGCCTTTTCTTCACGCGTATCCTAAACACAGGTCGCCAGATCCCCGCAGCACAAGATATCCCACGCAATTTTCGAAGTTTGTGACATAATCTCCGTAGACACGCCTCGTGCTCTCGTTCCTCTTCTCCCCCCCTTTTCCCCTCCTCTTTCACAGTCTTTGGCCCCTCCCGCACCACCATACTTCTCACCGCCTCCACCCCCAGCGCAATTTTCCTTGCCAAAACCCTTCTCCTTCGGTGGAACAGAGAAAAGTAATTAAAATTACTCCCCAACTTTAACCCTTGAATTATGGAACTCAAGAAACTTGTTTTTAACTTTACCATTGAAATTTCACCGAGTTAATAACACGGTGTGTGGGTGCGCGGGATGATAAAACGCACTTGGGTAATTCCTACACTAAATTTCAAAACGCACTGCGTCTAAGTTAGTCGGTGCCTGAGCTGTTAGTGCAGAAATTAAGATGGAAATTATACTATTTATGCGCTCGACTTGGCCGTTTCTCTACATTCTAGAGACTCGTCTTTCGCCGAGGCGAAATGGAATACATTAGAACAGGATCTCTCTCCTTTGAGGGGGTTTTACGGGTGGTGGAAGCGGATTGCAGGAAAATCCCAAATTAAATGAGCCGCCTGCGTCGCGGATACGGACGGTCGACAGTGTGGTGTGGCCTGGGCTCGGAGCGTTGCAAGAGAGAAATAAAGAACGAAAGAAAGAAAAATATAGACGAAAAAGATGGAGCACTCTTCATGAAGGAGGAAGGCATTCAAACCGGGTGGAAGAACAAACACGAGGCGGGCAACGGAGAAAGGAAGGAGAGAAAATGAAGTCATGAAAAAATTACTTTGTTCTTAGAAATAAGAATAAAAGGCGTTGTCTTGGCCGAGTTGTTTATTGTAAAACAACTTTCGATGGCTTAGTCATCTTCATAAACTATCTGGTACAAAAAAAAACATTCAGAAATAAACAAAATAAAATAGTTTATTCGAAGCTTACGTAAATATATAATTTTAAAGTTGGAGAAATGAACTTAATATAACAAATGAAAGAAAAGAAAAGACACAAAAGAAACAGGGAAGGGGAGTGATCAAGCAGTTTCAATACTGCAGACAGTAATTTAATGAATCTATAAAAGAATTACAAACAAAAGTCACGTAAAATTTTAAATATAAAGAAGATTAAAAGCAAGTTACCCACTGTTCGGAATGTTCTGAACTACCATAAACTGTAAATGGTTTTTATGGCATAGAAATAACATTTTTTGTGCATACTGTAAAATTTTGTTCACAACTTTGTCCCTTCCAAATCTATCGTCTCTCGCTGGTCAACGTCGCCACCGTTAACCCACACCGCCATCCTCGCCACCGTTAACCCACGTGTTGGGTATCAGTCACAGTGTTTGCATTGGGCACAACTGCACCACACGCATATGGTCTCAACCCCTTGTGGTCAGTTCGTCATTGCCTAGCTGCAATCACTCCCGCACTCACCCAAGAACCTGCTACAGTAACTGGCGGAGATGAAAGGGATATTTGAATGGGTGATTTGAAAAGGAAAATAAGTCGTTATTCCATAGTTGCAAAGAAAAAAAATCTACAGTTGGCATCTGGGACATTTCCCGGGACTAGAATTTCGTTATTTATTCCTTGGGCTAATGTGTAACTTCAAATTTGTATCTCTGTGAGATTGAACCATTGTTATACCTTGGACTTATTTTCTTTATAAATAAATCGCAAAATATTTTAAAAAATATTTATGTTAGGACATATGAAACAATATCACATAATGATGTAAATTAACATATTGTACTACGTGGACATGAAAATATTCTTTCTAAATTAATATCAGCATGTGCTCATCATCGATACACACATGAATCTGTGACTATATCAAAACTTTCTGATAGAAATGGAGATATTCATGTGGAATGTATTTTACTATTTTTTTGAATTGGGAATTTTCTTTCTGTTGATTGGAAGAACCGCTGAGCCATAAACTTCCTTAAAAGGCAAGTCTGGACGTGCCTTCTCTATTGCCAACATGAATGAGTATTTGATAAGCCCAGCAATGTACGTATATACTCACGTGCCACGAGGTAACCATAATATTATCTTCCAAATTCTACAATTCAATAAATTAAAGATGACATCTTTGCCACATGTAGAGAGAACCATTGACGTGGCTCAGGGCTCATCAACTGAAGTCACTGCAGTGCCTGTGACCGGAAGGTCACAGGAATCGAGTCCCGTCGGTGGCAGGATTTTCGACACTAGCGACACCTGTAGATCGAATTCAGTCGCGATCTGAAGAATTGTAGTGGCAGGCAGCTCTCTGGGTTGCTTTTAGTATTTTCTCTTACCAATACCAGGCGAATGCTGGAGCAGTACTGTAACGAATGGGCCACGAATAGCACGCGATGTTTCCTTCCTCTTCATTTTTTCTATCGTCTCCCCTTACACACAGTTACATCCACTACACTATCACACATGTCACAAGACTAGTGGGAAGCTTAGTTTGTCCCGCTGGGGCGGTGCCCCGCCTGCGGGAGATGCCTGGATGGGGAAACCTTTGCAAGTAAATTGTAGGTTCGCGCCGTATCTCACCTTCCAGCAGGGGAAGAACACTATCTAATCCCACGATAAAATTATGCACGACACTTACAGGATGAATAACAAAAATATATAAAAATCAATCAATCGAGCAGAGAAAGCTGAAAGTTTATGCTGAAATGGGCTCCTTCCGTAGTGAAGCGTTCTGCCCTCACGTGTTTGTGCCACGACGTGCATTTAGAGTTGGATTTCGCATTATTCCAATTACGCTCATAAATATATCTCTGCTGGAACTACAAACTTCACTACCATGGAGGACCGACATTCGTTGAAACCTCTCTCAGAAGATAAAATTAGTTTCGGACACTAATTGCAGCTCTTTCGGAAACTCGAAATGTCAATGTTTATATAGAATAATTTATTGGTGCCTATTTTAAACATGTTGAATTCTACATTCAATAGTGTTTATCCATTATCAGTATGATTCAATTGTAATTTTTACGGATCTAAGATGATTTATGGTAACATTTCTGTATGTATCCTAAATAATGTGAAATAAGAGTATTAGCTACATCAACGAATTTTGTTGATGAAGTTCGTCGATAATGTGATACGTGAACTCCATTGCCCTACTAATCTTTTCCAGCTCACTGCGTTCCCGCGCCTAAAAGGTTGAGCGACTACGTTGCGAGGAGCTAAATCGATTGGGCTTGGCCCACGTGGCCCAAGTGGAGTTTTGAGGAGCAGCTCTCCCGTGCGCGAGACGTGCGGCCGGGCGTTGCCGTAGGTCGGGACGGCGCGCCGCGGTGGCGGGGCCGCAGGATCACCGGGAGGCGAAGGGCGCTGCGACCACGAGCGACCGGCCGAGATGAGGATGAGGGTGCGGATGCGCGGACGTGCGGCGTGTGTGGTCGTAAGAGGGTTCCCAGGGCCGCCCTCGTGACCGCCAGCGTAAACGAACCCGCGGGTCGCTGACAGGCGGCCGGCCGGCCGGCCGGCCGCCCGCCCGCCCGCCCGCCCGCCCGCCCGCCCGCCCGCCCGCCCGCCCGCCCGCCCGCCCGCCCGCCCGCCCGCCCGCCCGCCCGCCCGCCCGCCCGCCCGCCCGCCCGCCCGCCCGCCCGCCCGCCCGCCCGCCCGCCCGCCCGCCCGCCCCGCCATGTCTCGCCCTTTCCCGCCCCGCCATGTCTCGCCCTTTCCCGCCCCGCCCCACTGGCACGGGCGGCAGATGCGGCGACGACGACGGTGGCGGCGGTGGCGGCGTTCGACCTCTCTCTTCCGGACTGCCTCGTGCGTGTTGCGGTGGTCGGTGAAAGGAACGAGGGGGGACAAGGAGAAAGAGGACGTGTGCTCGGGGAAAAGAAAGCGAGGTGAAGTGAGGTCAGTCAGGGTGGAATGGAAGTCGGGGTGAGGTGGACAGAGGTGAGGTATGAAATGCTGAATTGAAGGTGGAACGAGGTGAGTTTAGCAGGGGGAAGTTACGGTGAATTGTGGGCACTGGAATAAGGGTAAGGAGAGGGAGCAATTGAAGGCAATGAGTGTTGGGAGGAGATGCAGTGAAACGAAAACGTTTAGATGTTAAAAAGGTGAACTTACCCCGAACCTAGAGGGAGAGGTGAGACACGCTTCGACCCTGGACAAAGTGCTGTTCAGTACATTGCTACAACTGTAAATGTAAAAGAGTTCAAGATAGAAAACGTAATGCAAAAAAGATAAAATGTCCTTGGAATTGAATGAGGCTTTGAGAACTTACGATGAACATTGAGACCAATTCGGCAACATCTCTGTAAAAATTATTTAAAAAAAATTGAAAGGAAAGACAACAAAGATCAGTATAGTGTATAAGAAGAAAATTAGTATATGATTGACTTGCCAGAATCGATCAGATTTGAGCCGAAGGTTAAATGATTTGCGACTGCACAAGGAGGCACAATTGACAGGATGTACTATGAAACGCAGTAAGCGCGATGAAAGAAAACTAAATGTATGCATTCATGTTAGTGGAGAGTTTCTACCAAGTCTGATTAAATGAAAAATGTGGTGGTCAGTAAACATCTGACTTAAGAATTACGTGTATTGATGATTTAATGAGGAATGTGTCAGTGAAAGGAATCATGATGGACAAAAAACGTATGTAGTTTCTAGCGAATTCAGCAAACACGATCAGCGGACAGACCGGAAGAGACGCAAAGAGTGCGAGACAGAAGAGTTAATATCCCCAAATAAGAATAAAGAAAAGAAACGTGTTATAATCTCTAACAGGGCGTCTTGGTGCCCAGCGTATCTCCGTAAACAGATGCATCGCTGAGGCAACATGGCGAGTGGATGATTGGATAGACGAGGAGGAGGACTGGCTGGAGGCGAAGCAGGGAGGACGGGGAAAATAAGCGCTGCGGGGCGGTGCGTGGCGGAGCGTGGCGCGGCAGGGACGCCGGGCGCCCGCGAGGAGGGCTGAGGCCGTGGGACGCGGGCTTCGAACGGGGCCGGGAGGGGGAGGGCGCGTGCAGCCCACCCTGCCGCTGGCCGGCCTCTGCAGCCGCCATCCTACTCCCGCCCTCGCCCTCGAGGCTGATGGATCATGATTGATGATAATGACGATGCGATCGGATGCGCTGATCATGCAAAGGGAGACGATTCGGCCGACGAAATACACCAGCCTCTCCTTTGACATCACGCAGTAACGCTTGGTTTAAATATTTTTTACAGCTGTATGTTTTAATTCTCAAGGATTCCTTGAAGACGAATGCCGAAAAAATATTCGATACCGATATAGCCAAAAATCGAATTGAAAATGTTTGGAAGAGAAATCGGCGTAATGAATATTTTTCTGTAATTCATTATTTTGTGATGGACCGAGAAAGTTTCTGTAAAAATATGTTTGTGTGCAGAGGACACACAAATCGATTTTCACAAACTGTAAACCCTTATTAAAATCTTCTGTCTCTATTACGAATACTGTAATAGATTGAGTTTCATATTCGCCTTACAAAATGCACATAGAAAATGTCATCATTTTCAATTTCAGTCAAATGACAATGTCGTGTAAAAATTAACTGGTAAAATCATCCCTATGGGCTTCTCTTTTTCGAATTTTATACCTTTTCTGGATTAATGATCTCTCTCCACTGCGATTCTGATACTTCAAACTGTTTTAAGATATAATTACAGAAAAAAATTAGCAAGAACATTTGCTTATGAAGATCAATATTAACATCTTTGAACCATATCAACTTTATGCCATCTACGAGTATTTGTCGATATTAGATCTTCAAATAATTTGATTTACACAATTTTCGAAATATGAGTTATCGCGATATTTTGAGAGAATTCCCTTGTGTGAAAACAGGGCATTTCATGGTTGGAGAAGGAAGTTGTGTATTTCGTGTTAAAATGACCAATTGTGAAGAATTTATCTCACTATTGTATTAAATAATAATAATAATAATAATAATAATAATAATAATAATAATAATAATAATAACAATAATAATAATAATATATGTTTATTCCTTTGGCATTTACTTGTTTCAGCGGTCTTAGGAGACCGGTGTTGCGAAAAATATTTGCTGAATTATCCAGTGCCGAATGATACATAGTTTTTTGTCAACTCTCTACAAATAGCCAGTAGCCACCACTAGCGACACCACCATTACCACCAATTTGTGTCACCGTTGATGATCGTTGTATGTACGTAAATACACTAAATACGTTACTACACTCAATGTAATGGGAGAACACTATTTTCATTTAAATTTTTGCATTAAAGAAACACGTTTTGTTTGCTTAGAAGTTTTCAAGAGGTAGCTGATGTGTTCGTAAGATATAAGTGCAACAAAACTGCACAATAGTAATATTAAAAACGTTATAATATTACATAACCGACACTAATTTTACGAGAAGGTATGTGCTGTTGTAGCCCAACCAAATTAAAAATGATTCACTAATCAATAGTTCAGTATTAAATAAAATGTTTAATAATGTTTATTTTACTTTTTCGTCTTAGTACATACGTACGTGATAAAGAGAATGTATTTTAATCGCGCGCCGGCAATCGATGATTTTCCGTCACAAAATCATGGCTCTTATATCCCATGGTATCGAAAAAGTGGAAATTTTTTTAAATATTTTTATGTTGAGTCGCATCAACAATAATATTATTAGCGACTTTAGTAAGTTACAAAAAGTGAGACAATAACAAAACATGCTTTATTATCAATTATTATGCTTTTTATCAATAATTATTATTGTGCAACAATTTATTATGCGTTTGATATCAATTATATACATTTTAGAACTTATATTTCGGATATAACATTAGTAATTTTACAGAAACTGATTATTAGCTCTTAGTGTACAGAAGAAAGCAACTATCTTCCTATTCGTAGTAAATTATTTCCATGAACACGTTGTGTTGATAGAATCCAGGTTTTGTCTGTCCTTGTTACCGAAAAATGAAATGAATACAAACTACCTCTCTGTCTGTCTGTCTGTCCGCCCGTATAAATAAACAGTTTTTTATTGGGAACCTTACTCTGGAGGTAATAAACTATTGCAATTTCGAAGTACCTGTTGAATATGAGGTGCTCGCTATTAATTTTTAGCTTGAAAACAGTTACAAATTGTGTGAAGTAACAAGGGAAAAAGGGGAATCTGTTTACGTTTTCTTGAGCTCTAGGATCTTTAATAATGTCTTCACAATACATTGTGTTGAAATAGATCCCTACACTTTTTCACATAATTATTAAGTTGAATTAGAAATAGCGATAGCAAGATACATTTTTGACAAACACCGGTAAAAATATTCTCTCGCGTATAATAAAAACATTTGCAAAGGTAAATGAGCTACACCTTTTGGTTAATACCTCTTATCGTGGACTATAGTGAATAAATCGATTTACTGTTGCGAGAACATGGAGAACAACTATTTAAATCACTATATTTCCTGTTGAGATTTAGAAAAAGGAAACAGTGGGCAAAGTGAAGCTACATGTATGACCAGAAGCAAAACAAGGGACTATATGAGTATTTGCTCTAAGAATCAGGGAAGCTGAACGAAAAACCTGTTCGAAATAGGTCACTGATCTAGAACCTGTGGTACAGTAAAGACATATGTCATCTCTTTTGAATTCTGCAATGTGATTGGATATATTAAATAGCATTGTTAAAATCAATATTATGTTCCGTTTTGACGCTCCTTAGGGGGTATGCAGTAACAATACGAAAATTTTGACATTTCTAAAACTAAAGATTATTAAACTATTTAGACTTTCCTGAACACAGTGATATGACGTTTGTTGCAAAATTCTCTAAAGAAGTGTGTTTTTAAATGTTTAAATATCTCTCTGCTGCAGATCGGAAGCGTGTCTCTCTTATTACTCTCTTGATTTTTGTTTGTTCGTTCAACGTCATTATCTAAATGACTGTGACTTGTGAAGACTCTTCGAAGAGGTTCTGTTCTGGACATTGGCGAAACTGTTACATATGTAACTTCTTTAATCTTGTAGTTTGGAACACAAATATTGGATTCTAATTGATGTAAATCTGTTGTGATCGTGAAGTTAGTACGGTTTTCTAGGGAAATTTACCTTGTTTCTTAGAAAAATGATATGACTAATTTTCTCAGTAACTATTGAAAATAAAAAGATGACATTTTCTGGATATAATTTTGTAATCATGACTTACGCAACCAAAGCCGTGTCGAAGTAGATTGCAAAATTGTTCGAATTATGGATAGTATGAGTCTTGATTTTAAAATTATTCTTAATTCTTTTTAAGATTCTTTAAAACAGATTTATAATATATTGTTCAAGTACTCCTCCTGGAGTATAATAACGAAAAGCTACAGAATATACTGTAAAATTTCAAAGTTCTAAATAAAGTAGTTTTTGAGATAAAGGGTCGGAAATGTAGTGAATTTCACATGGGCTAGATACGGTCGTTAGACTTCCATAATTGTGCAGAGAAATAATTTTACTTCGCACTTAAACTTGTGCATTAATGTTAATACTTCAATGTCATCTGCAGTGTGTTGTAAACTAATGTACAGATATTGAATGTGAATTTCTTGCTGTGAGCTGTTAATGCTGAACCCCGATGAATATGATTACTATGTCGAGGGTAATAGTATTAGCTGGAAATATGTACACGCAATTGCATAAGTTATTTTTGAAACAAAAAAACAACAACATTGGTTCATAAATCAGGAGACATGGCAATTATGGAATTCTGACATTTATAGAAGGCTTACAAGTGAGAGATTTTATTTATTTGTACAATTATTTTCTGTAAACTTAGGTTTTGGGATGTGTTTTCCCATAATATTATGCAATTTATCGAGCGCAAATGAACACAGAGAGCAGTATGAACAAAATATACACAACGAGCATTATGAAGGCTAACTGAATTTGAAAGAATCCTGAACGCGCTGTATATCGAACTTAATTAAATTCATTCATTTAAAAGGAAAGGTAGAATATGCTCGGTCATTATCTTCTCAGAAAAAGAAATAATAGAGAAGAGAACATAACTTAGTAATACATTTATTATTAGTTGATTATACCAAGACGTTTGTTCAGTGACAAGAAAAATGCTCTGAACCATATTAAAAAAGAGAAGAATTCTTCTTCACCTAATAGCTTCCATTCAAAGTCTTTATAAGAACACGAAAATTAAGATTCATCAATAGACTCCAGCCCTTTATCAGCATGTTTTTTAATTTATGTATTGACGCAGCAGACTGGAAAAATATAATAAAAGAGGGATAAATATAAATGGTAAGATCTTAAACACAATGTTATATGCAGGCAATCAAATATTGATTGCAGAAAGTCAAGATGAACTCCAAACTCTTATATATATAAATTAAACTGTGGCGTAAGGTTTCAGTATGAAAATTTTGGAGGAGAAATCAAAAGTGATGCCTGTTTAAGAAAATAAAATAACATAAGACGGAACAGACTGAACTAGGTCCAAACAATACAGTAGAAGAAGAATAAGACATAAAAAAGGACGTTTTTAAAGGACGTTCCAATTAAGGAACGAAGTCTGTCTGAAACATCTCATATTGCACTATTTAATGATTCCTTATTGCTATTCGTATCGAAAGCAAAAAGTACTGTTATTCCATTTCAAATTGATGAGGGCATACCATTTACGTGTCTAGGAAGAAAATAGGGTCTAAAGATAATTTTTCGGAACTCCATGTGCAATTGGCAATGAGTCGGAAAGGTGAGAAAGTAATATTTATTCTTTTAAGTACTGTAACTCTATTCTCCGAGATTGTTGTTTAATGTGCGAATATGACACCAATAGCACGAATTCCATATAAAGGTAATTTTGAAAGTAACATTTTATGATCAATGACGACAAAGGTCTTTGAAATATCTAAGAATCTTCCGATAGGTGCTTCATTTTAATCGATTGATGAAGCGACAGCTGATCGATTGATTGACGAAAATGTCATGTTTTCAAAGATTTTGATTTGCCAAAGACATGTTGGTAATCTGAAAACAATTCGTCTTTACTGGGAAAGGTTTCCTTTTGTACGTAGAAACGTCTATTATTTTTTTAAAAAATGACAAAATAGTAACTGGCCAGTAATTTTGAATTTCATTGCTATCGATTTTGAAGAGCGACCTCATCTTAGTTGTTTTGAAAATATTTGGAATTCATCCGATGCACAGGGATGATTTAAAAATGTGTTTCATGTTTTTTGATTTTAGCCTGCCGGATGGCCTTTTCTCGATGATTTGTGATTTTGGAAGTAGAACCTCAAAACCTGCAAAACTGAACGTATTTCTAGAAATTAAAGGTAGTAGTAAAGTAGTAAAGTAAGTATTCTACAGCTGTCGTCGTTTCTCGCTTCATATCTCCATTTCTTTCGATCTGCCCAGGCATCATCTTCCAAATGTCTCGCCGCCATCATTGATCTTATATCTCCCTCTCACTTCCTTCTTGATCTTCCTCTATTTCTTCTTTCTTTAGGATGGTATTCCCACATCTTCTTTGACAGTCGCTCACTGTTCAACTTTCTCAAATGCCCATACCGTAATAGAGCCTTTGTTTCTCTCAGTTCTAAGATTGTTTACAGGTTTTATTATTTCTATTATTCTTTGATATTTAATTCTTTCCTTTCTTGTAATCAGACAACACCGTCTCCAATATTCCATTTATGTTCCTTGGATCCTACTTCTAACCCTGGCATTAATAGTCCATTACTCATATTCATTTGTGAAATTGACTTTCAAAAATTGTTTTATATAGTTTAATATTTGTGTTTATTTTTATTTTTGAATTCCACGTCAGTGGATGTAATGATTTTATTACTTGTCTACCTCTATTCGCTTTGTTTAGAACGTCTTTGATATCACGACCATCACTTGTTAAAGTTACACTCAGATAGTTGAATTCCTGTACACACTTATTTATGCCCCTATGGGTCAACAGGTCCAGGCCATTGCCTCCCATTACCATATATAGAAACTAAAAGTATGTGTTATATTCTTATTTTGGAACAAGAGCTGTAAATTAGACTGAATTATTGGAGAGTACTTTTCGTCAGAACACTGTGGGTCCTTGATACCGATATTTTTCTCATGTGTCAGTCTGTAAATATACACAGAATTATTACTCAGATAGATATTCCCTAAACAATATGGACGAGCTCGCAGTCCCACAAATTCGAAATGGATCTGATCATTTTTGAAGGATCTTTACATGCACTCACAGAACATTTTCATTTTTCTTTCAAAACTGACTCCAATTTTGGTTTATAATTCCCTCCCCTCCCGTAGAGCGTAGCCCTGAATGCTTATAAAATAGTGAATTATGCTAATTGATTATAGCATAGTATATGGAGAGATTCTGACTCGCTAATATTGTATTTGAGTTAGTATAATTTGTCATTTTTGCTGTCGCTTGCGCTCGGGACTGGAGTCCCAATGTGGGTTAGAATTTTTTGTTTATTTATTTAAATATTTTCAAGAGCAACGCGTAATATTTAGAATTAAATAACAGCTTATTGCATGTACATTTAAGAAATTTCACAATATATTACGTAGCTTTTTTCATTAATACAAAAAAGTATGTGCTCTTGTGGCACCTAGTTTTCGCCTGCCTCGGAATAGAGAGACATGAGCAACAATATTGGCATTTTTCGAAAAATGTTTGAAAACAAATTGATTAAAGTTCCTCTCTTGAATTGCTGGTATTACGCTCTTAATAATTCAATTAATTAATTTCATTAATTTACAGAGCAAACATTACTAAAACGCTTCATAGGTGTTTGATGATAAAATCTTAAAATTATTACTAATATGCCTCGTCAATCAAACTATAATTTACTCTCTCGCTCTTACGAAGGTACTTCGTATCAATAGGAAGTTAAGTAATCGTGGGCCGGAAATCGGCGAATTTTCGGCAGAAAAATTCTCATTGTCAGGTCATGGTTTTAAGTTGTACTAGTGTTCCATCGCCATGAACGAAGTGTAAGTTGTGCAGATTTTAAAGTACGATTTTACTTTCTCGCACTTACTTCGTAAGAAGAAATAATTATGTAATCGTGTGTCGGATAACGGCGAATTTTCGTGAGAAAAGCTCTTTTTGCCGGGCCCTGGTAACCAAAACGTGGAAAAATCCTGTTGCTATATACAGTAAATTACTTCCTCTAATATGTAGTGTAGCCAGTATCCATGTTTTGTGCGTCATTGACATCGAAAAATCGATTGGCGAAACTCTGTCATTAACGGTAGAACCTAAACTGTTCAGACGATTTTCTCCAAAACTGATATTTCCCGATCAATCTGAACGAAATCAAGGCTTTGGAAGTATCAACCGGATATTTTGATTTTTGTAGATACTTTATGTGAAACAAAAAAAAACCATTTTCCAAATTTTCTAAAATAGCTCCAATTTTTTTATTAAACTGTCTTCGGATAGTGTAGAAATGCTTAAGAGCATGGTATAGATCTCACGTTCGTTAAAATACCCGAGTTTTCGAAAACTGTAGAAGTGCAATTTTTTGGGGGGTGTTTTCCTACCACTATAATATTGAAGTTAGTGTTTATTTCTTCAATGAAGTCTATTCCTTGAAGATATTCAAATAGGTTCATGTAAATTTCTTTTTGCGTAATTTGGCGAAACATATACGCATTTTAAAACTTTTTTTTGTATACCATCATTATAAACGACCCTTTTCGATACCCCGAATCGTGCATAATCCAGTATTTTATCGCACGCTACATGACGTCATCGCCATTATTAAACGTGACATGACGTCATCACACATTCAGCCAATAGTACCGAGAGAATCGTGGGGAGGTAGTAGAAAACGGAACAGCCGACCACCGTTTTCTCGCACGGATGTCAACAATGCCATCTTGAATTTGATTTCCAGAGGGCGTTGGATGTCAAGCACCTGAGACGTCAGAAGAAAGTTGTTTCGCGAAATTAAGTTTGATTCTCTTGTAAAGTTATAATGCTGTCATACAAAAAAATAGCGTATGCAACTCGTTCATAATGTTGCTTTATTGCATTCGTACAAATTTGAAAACTCGCTCCTAACGTCGCTCGTTTTCAAAATATGTACTCATGCAATAAAGCTTAACATTATAAACTAATTGCATAAACTACTATTAAGACACTTTTTTTCTAAAACGGCACTACATTTTTTCTTTAAAACGGCACCATATTCTTTAAATTCTCTCGTAAAAAATTGACTCTTCGTCCATTTTCCGTATTTTCGAAAATTGCAAAAAGTTAACATTTCAAGACTACAAAATTGAAGATAGAGATTTTTGCCTTAGACAAAGTTCATTACAAAAAATAAGCTCTTAAAATGGCCAGTTAAACAGTTTTTGCAAAAAATAATAGTTTTGGCGTAATTTGTACTTTATATTAACGCAATTTATAAAAACATATTTTTTAAAAAAACACTTCAACTTTTTTCACTGATTGAAAGAAGGGTCGATTAAAAGAATAGAGCTGGTCTCATTTCCGTTGAACACTTTGAGTTTCCGAAAATTGCAAATGTAGAAATAATACGAGAAAGTATATGTTGTTGTAGCACTATTAGATAGACTTTCTTGCATGTGGAGAAAATATTAGGCTAAAGCCATAGTAAAGCCTTAAATGATTTTTTTTTCATGTGGAACATTCACTAGATTTATTCGCTTCCAAGTTTTCTCATTTCGTGATCAGTCTTATTTGCTGATGTATCGGAATTACAGAATCGCTATATAACTCTAAATTCTGTTCCCTATGTCTACGCCCTTCTGCCAACCCTGGGGTAGGTAAAATGTATTGACGGGTGAGTCTCGATGAAATTGTATCATTAATTAACACTGCCGTAGAAATGTATGTCAGTAGAAGATCGGCCAGGTAAACGCCGGGTAAAAATAGTGTATACCGAAATACGAAGGATTGTAGAGATTCAGGGAAGTGTAGTGAAAGTGACTGAAAGAATTGTTGATGTGGTTTGGGCATGCCTATTTAACCGTTGAGACCCGGAATTGGCGACCGAGATTGGTTTACGAATGGGATTGGGAGGGAAGAAGAATAATATGTCAGCTTATTTCCTGAGTTGATTAAGAATGTGGTGTCACGACAAATTGACTAAACATAGAGATCGGGGGAACAGTGAAAAGGAAATTATTTGAGAGTGAGGGACTGAAAAAATTTCCAATACTGAAGAATGACAAAAACTAATAATTAGTATATTACTAGTTATATAGTTAATATATAATTGTATATTTATAATTATAACCAGTGGCTTGCAACAGCAAAAAGTCTGCTGAACCAAAGTAAACAAAAAGATTTTTCAAAATGTGGCAGGCACACTGTTCAAGAACCAGAAGTCTTGTGTAACAATGCAATAAATTCAATATTTTAATAAAGACAGACTTCGTAACATTGTATATTTTATAATGATACACTGTACGACTCAGCTTTACATGAAAAGAATATCAAATATGTTGCTGTTCCATAAAGCAACATGTGAATAACAAATATTTAATAGCGGGCGGCATTTTCTTGGAGCCTTGCTGTCACACGATAACAGTTGAATCATAAGCAGTGACGCAATGAGTATGAGAATTCAGTCAGTCTGCTCGACATGAGATTAGTCGGAATAACGCAATTAAAAATTCGCATTTTTCAATCCAAATCGCAAGTTTTAATGTTTTTGGATCCCCCCCCCCCGAATTCCATGGTATCTATCGGAAGCATTGGCAAATCGCACGCACCCTAATAAGGTTTCCTTTCAATTTCTGCGCATATTGGAAATTATTAATATTATTTTTTCCATGTTCATATTCCATGTTTTTCCCTGCGCATATTGGAAATTATATTTTATTATTTCCATGTTCCTGGGAATACAACAAAACCATTTTCTTCTTACATAGCCGGAGGCTGCATAGTTTACTTTCAATTTCTGCGCAAATTGAAAATTAGTATTTTTGTATACCATCATTATAAACGACCCTTTTCGATTCCCCGAATCGTACATAATCCAGTATTTTATCGCACGCTACATGACGTCATCGCCATTATTAAACGCAACATGACGTCATCGCACATTCAGCCAATAGTACCGAGAGAATCGTGGGGAGGTAGAAGAAGACGGAACAGCCGACCACCGTTTTCTCGCACGGATGTCAACAATGCCATCTTGAATTTGATTTCCAGAGGGCGTTGGATGTCAAGCACCCGAGACGTCAGAAGAAAGTTGTTTCGCGAAATTAAGTTTGATTCTCTTGTAAATTTATAATGCTGTTATACAAAAAAATAGCGTATGCGACTCGTTTATTATGTTGCTTTATTGCATTCGTACAAATTTGAAAACTCGCTCCTAACGTCGCTCGTTTTCAAAACATGTACTCATGCAATAAAGCTTAACATTATCAACTAATTGCATAAACTACTATTATAGGTAACTGGAAGTTAAATATTAAAATTAAATAAAATATTATGTGAATTGTGTGTTTATGAACATTTTGATGATTTGTGATTTTCATGAAAAATATTTAACCTGAGTTCATTAGCAAAAATAAAATCACCAAGAAAACTTGTGGTACTAGAGCTAACTAATGGTATTTTCTTCTATTATTTGTAAGGGTTACATAATATTATAATATTAGCCGAACACGCAAAAGTGTTTCCTACCCATAGAAATATTTGTTCGGGCTGGAATGTGAACTTCAGCGCAAGGTGCACCCTATCAATGCTCTTATGAGTACATCACCACTGCTCGTTTATTATGCCAACACTCACGAAACATAACAACGAATACATTCTTGTATTACGGTTAACTGTTATATGAAGTGTTCTTAACGACCAATTGATGAAATATTGGAAGGCAGGTTAACGGGGCTTGGTCATAAGTAAACACGAACTATAAGTTAGTTGTTTGCCGACGTTTGGGAAAATTTATTTCCATCCTCAGAGCTGAATAATATGAGGAAAGAAATATATGAGGAGAATAACATGAGGAAAGAAAAAGAGACCAAGCCCCGTTACCTGTCTTCCAATGTTAACTTTTATGTAATAAAATTATTATTTTCTTGCAAACTTTTCAGCCATCGCTTGAATAACTCCTAACTTATCGCCACAAAAGTAATTCGAAAAAGAATAAACCGGCTGAGATATCTCAGGGCAACAACTGTTGCCACAGTAGTGTCTCCAACCGGGCGGTACGAGGATTCGAATCCCTACGGCGACGGATCATTAAGATAGCTGGGTCGAATTGAGCTGTTGTCTGGAGGAGAATTCCAGTGGCCGATTGCTCTGATCGTTGATTTACAGTGTTTCTCCAATCATTATTACTCACTTTGAAATGCTATGGGTAATTATGATAGTTCTGATGACGCTAGTACATTATAAGCCCAAATTACGCAAATATACTGTTATTTTGAAAAAAAGTGTGCATACACTATTAACGATCTAATATTGACCAATAGGCTGCATGAAGAAAAATCTCAGGATATCTCGAATGTGCTGAACAGAGTGGGCAAAATGTTTGATCTTTTGAATTTTTAAAAATTTCTTCGGTTTTCGTAGTTTAAGAAGCATTCTATATTTTTACACGAGTTTTTCTCTAACAAACGAGAAAAATCATAAAGAAAAATATTAATTCGTGTTTGAAACAATATTCTTAATGTACTTTTTTTTTAAATGTCCCGATGACATTCAAAATAACCCAAAATACCCACACTGAAAAAATTGTACGTAAAAAGTGAAAGATCTAACTTTCCAGGAGAGATTCCATTAACACAAATCCCTATAATAATATAGTAGTTGTAGGGTATCGAAAAATATGTTTGCATGTTTTGAAAATTCTGCGATTTTACTTCAAATTGGACCTCCGTTGTTTGTATAAACATACTTAGTTTTATGAGAGGAAAAAATAAAGGAAAGGATTTGGAGCTAGTATTGACAATATTTTAAACACGTCCTTCGGCGTCTTGTAAAAATTATCAGATCAGTTTCGAATTAAAGGAGGCGCGATATTAGCGAGTTCGATGAGGGATATACGTTTTGGTACAAACTCTGTTTCCAAACCATTTTTCAATATCAAGCACCAAGAAAGTGTGTATTTTGATTATACTACGTACATAAGAAAGTAACGTACTGTGTAGATGAAGGAAAAATCCATTTTTTCGTTATACGGGGCTTACAAAACGAAATTTTCTGTCGTGAGAGGACACATTTTTCTGCCGCTTTACATAACTTTCTTTTTATGAAAAATGCGAAAGGAGACATCGAAATTGTATACTGTTTCCCTCTACGTTGAATTGTTTTTAATGTTAGTTGCGTACACATGTATATTCAATAAAACTTTCTATAAAAATAATACACTACTTCAAACGTTCATGTGTTCTATTGTATGAGTGTTTCCTATGAGAAAATTCCAATAATCCATGGCAATATGCGGTGACTTGGATAAACAAAAATTCTAGTCTTTAAATTTGAGATATTTCCATTTTTACATTAGTCAACCTTGAAAATTTGGTACTTTCGGATAAAGATTTGTTCGAAGTGGTTATATACTCAGAAATTCTACTAATAAAATGTTGTTCATTGGACGTTCATATTTATTCATTACCTCTGTTCTTTACAAACAACATAGCCATATTTTTATCTCCTGCCAGGAAGATCATTTTTCAACTCAAAACAAGCTGTAAAGTTACTTTGAGAGTCAAATTATGTTCCAAAAACACAAATTAACCACATTTAATATATCTCCCTGACAAAAAGATTATTTTTAAGTTTATGAAAAATCTGTGCATTATGAAGATACCACAATAAATCTTACTTTCTAAAGGTAAATAGATCGGGGAAGATTCCAGGCGACTGTACTTTCTCTCTGAATGCGTATTGATGATTAACCGTGATTAAAACTTACCAACACCTGAGACGCTAACCGCATCCCGTTAGGCTAGTGTGTTACTTATCAGCACGTAACCATCTCAGATCCGCCATTAGTGATACTCTGACTCCAGAACACGCGTAATGTCGCTGTAATTGAGATTACATCCGCATGTGGAGACAGGAGTAGTAATGGAGGTTAGCCCGCAGCCCTTACGCCACATGAGCCGGAGTATTAAGGATCATGTGATTTAGGCACCACGATGCTAGGTAATACAAGATATCTCAGAGAAAATGAATGATTATCAAATGTCATGTTCTGTGATAGGAAAATTAAGACCATGAACTCGTTTGTAATCTTATTGATGCGTTGATGAAAGATGAAACTGCTTAGATATATTTTGGTTCTCTATATTCTTTGCAGGCAAATTGGATTCTGGCAGGCAAAATAAATTATATAATCGAACTCTTAACGAATACATTACGTACATTAAAAATACTTAACTGATAAAATTCACAATGCTCACCTTGAATTTATTTTGCGAACTACATCATAGAAAAATAATTCTAAACGTAATACTTAAAAATTTGCTTGGTATTTTCTATTGTTTTCAATAATCAGCGAAACATTAAATAATCTTACATGATTTGATATTGCAATGTATTATTGGATGTTCATATTAACAGACAGGCATATCCTTCTGTTATCTAACGACTCCCGTTCAAGTAACAAACGTGAATGAAGAGCGCATGCAATGAAATGTATAAAAACAAGATTAAGAAGAGTTTGTGTGCTATCAGAGATCACATATAAACTAACCGATATAAAATAAGTGTTCCTGGACAGCTGAGACGGATATCGACGATGTTTGGCAAGGGTCAACAAAACATTGTTTTGAATGACATTTTTTGGAGCAAAAGTATTGCATTACACGTATACAGTACATAGATATAGATAGATGTGTTTTTATATGACGTCGGGTCGCTGTGATTGCAAACGCCGGCTTCAAGACTTCGCCCCATGGAATTATAAAAGTCCTTAATAAAGCCTTGCGAAATTCAATGCCATGCAGCTTGAATTTTTTTCACAGTTCCTGTAGCTTTGTAGTAGTAAGGGAATCCTCACAACACGAACGGGTGCGTCCCACACCACGATTGAGTATATAGAGTATAGCGGAATAAGGCGGTGAAATGTGCCCCCAAATCAAATCGATAATCGCGATGCTCATATGAGTGAGAATACAAAATCACGCAGAATCACAAAAAATCAGCCTCCTTGGGCAATCTGTTGTAAAGATACAATGAGAAACGTGTTTTGCATGTTTAATTTTCTTCTCATCATCTATTGCGTGTATCAGGCTGAAAAAATGCAGAGACGGGGAAACATAGTTTAATTAGAAGGTATTTATGTCAACGAATTTCAATGCCAAATTCATATAGAAAAAAAATTGAAATTCGTTTTCGACGTAATATTTTACTATTACTGAACTTCGCAAAATTTAATATTTCTACCTTGGTTTAATTTTTTGTTCAAGCTACAGAATTAGGAATGCAATAAAACATAAAGCAGGAATGCATTAAATGCCTAATTAATATTTAGATGATACCAACTAGAAACTTCGATAATAATTTTATGAAAAACACACTATTTGTTCAGGTCACTAATTGAATTCGTTTTCTTCTTATAGAAGAATATCAGTTGAATGCTTCTAAAATTTCTTATGATTTCAATCATTCACATTTTATCTTATTTAAGGTGATTTTTTGAAACTTCGTTGAAAAGGTTTTCAATTGAAACATCTTCCTCCGTGAGCAGAGCTCTTACCTACGCACCAAACCGCTCGCATTATGCTTCTCCTCGAAAGCAATGCGTGCGGGAGCAGCGTGATCGAATGATCGGCCACGCGCTCTCGCGCGCGTCCCTCCGCCCCACGGCGCTCGCGTGCCGGCCGAGGGTGACCCGCGCCCGCCCACTGCTCCTTCCACTGCGTTCACGCTGCACGCGAGCGCCGCCCTGACCCGCTCAGCCCCGCTCAGCCCCGCCCCGCGAGAGAGGCGCCGCAAAATGCGTGTTTACAACGTGTCATCCTCTGGGAAACGCGTTCGCGCTCCTATTCGCTGCGGAGGGAAGGAGGGCGTGGGCGGCCGGGGGAGGGGAGGACCACCTGGGACATAGGTATATTGCGTGAGCGGAGAACCATGTGAAGGGGGATTGAGGAAGGCAGCATAAATGCAGCAAAATGAACTGGACGGGTGAAGATGTGAGTCGATGGAGAACTGTACAAATCGAATACATAGCAGAAAGTGAAAATGTGTTTAGAAAAAAAGACAGAAAGAATATCCAGTAGCGGGAGAAATGAAGGTGAACATCAACGGTGAGAAGTTGAAAACATAATGTATGAAATAATACAAAGCGTATGGTGAAAATGGAGGGGCGAAGGAAATTCGTGAAGGCAGGAGTCAAGTCTCTGAAGTATGTGGAAAAACTGACAAGGCAAATCGGTGTGATAGACTCTATGAACATAAGTATTGAAACATATTGGCAACAATAAGCCAAAGAGTAGGTAAGAGCAAAATATAGTTTGTGACAGATAGAAACACGAGAAAATATTCAAGTATAAGGGAAACAGGATACCAATCGAATTCTTGGTACTTATGTAAAGTACCAAGTACCCCATCTCGATCAGGTTTTTGGTCCAGTTTCCCTGATCCATTGAGCAAATGCTGAGATGGCCCCTTGTTTTGCTTCTGGACATACATGTAACTTCATTATCTGTGCAGGTCTTCTAGAATTCATTGGGAAATATAGTTATTCAAATTATCGTTTTCATGTTGTTGCGGCAGGAAGTATTATTCCTTGACGAAGGACATCGTGGATAAGAGCCCAAAATGTATTGCTTATTTATCCTTGAAAATAGATTTTATTACATGAGAGCTTTTTTTGTTGTTGTTTTTTTAATTTTCAAAATTCATAAAGTATATGACTTAGTGTAGGGATCACAGAATTTTAAATATGTGCACAGAATTCACTTCTTTCCATAGCACGTTATACGCAGTGTCAACTGTTTTTTGACGTAAAATAAATAAATAAAAAATAAGTAACTAAATAATGTAGATATTTTGAAGATAAAAGCAAGCTTGTGCTTTAAGTGAAGAGAGCGTTGTGGAACATTAAAAATAAAAACGAAGGAGCGCATAGAAAGGCGGTGTCGATTGCAAAAGTACGTGAGCGGAGAACAATGGCGCGTGATTTCTAAGGAATCATGGAATTGCACGTGATTTTTGAGGCGCTTATGGAACTCAAAATGCGGAAATAGCGGTCTGAGATCAAAGGCATGAGTGGTGGCGAGCGTGTCGGCGAGCGTGTCGGCGAGCGTGTCGGCGAGCGTGTCGGCGAGCGTGTCGGCGAGCGTGTCGGCGAGCGTGTCGGCGAGCGTGTCGGCGAGCGTGTCGGCGAGCGTGGCTGCAAGCGTGGCTGCGAGCGTGGCTGCGAGCGTGGCGAGCGTCGTGGCGAGCGTCGTGGCAAGCGTCGTGAGAAGCGTAATTCCGAGCGTAGAGCCGAACCTCGGGACCGACGTGGAATCGACCGTAGGGCCGAGCGTGACGTTGGGGACTGCTTGTAGCCCACGCGGGGCGCACACGCTCCCTATCGGTTACCCCTCGGGCGGCCTTCATATTCAACCCCTTCGATATCGCAGCTGGCGCCTTAACAACGTCTTCTTTCGCAGGATTTACGATCCGAGGAGTTCATTGTGTTTTCTTATCTCCTCTTCTCGAGCCCACCGAAGACCGCGCGGCGCCACGGCATTGGGGGCGGAGGCGCAGGCAGCGACGGCACGAGCTTTTTTCCGACGACGCGTAATAGAAGGCATTTTTGCGCCCAAGTTGCTCCCCCTCGCGACGCGCCCCTTAGAAGGGGACGCCCGAAAAAACGAGGGGGAACTTTTCCTGAGGAGGCGGAAGAGCGCAGGGAGCGTGGTGCCGCGTGGCGCGGCGGGGAAGACGGGGCGGGGGGTGGGGGCTCCCCCGTTTCGCAGTCAGGGGGCGCCGGGTGGCGGGGGCGGGGGAGGGGGCGGGGCGGAGAGCGGAGGGCGCCGGCGTGCGACGAAGACAGAAACCCTCCTGGAAGGCGGCGAGGCTTTAGAAGCGCGTTTTCTGAAGTTTATTTGAGCATGCCCTCTTTCTCCCTCCCCGCTTCTAATATTGAGTTTTCGCGCAGCAGAATGCCTAACTTGAAGGGTGAAGTAGGAATGGATGTCGCGTCTCTTCTCCCTCGCTTGCATATATTTCGTCTTTCTTTCTCTTTCTAGGGCGGGACTCTGAGGCGAAGCTCTCCGTAAAGTAAGAAGACAGCCATGTTGCTTTTCCTTCCCCCTTTGGGCTGTGCCGCCGTGCCCGTCCCCGCCCCCGGTCGCTCCCTCACCCTTGCTGCCGACGCCCTTGGGCCGCCCTCGCTTGGGCCTCGTCCTCGCGCCGCCCGCCCCCGCCCCGCATTCTGCCCTGCCACGCGTGCACACCTCCCCCGCCGCCCCTTCCCCAGCCGAGCCACCACCACTCTTATTCGCCCGGCATGCCTCGTCACCCTATTCCCTCCAATATAATTTTCCCTTCTTCGTCTGCCGAACCGAAGACTGCGGTTCCTTGGCTCACCATTGGACGGTGCCAGGCTTTCAGCTTGCTTTGCAGACATGGTATTGATAAAAATTTTAGAAGCAAGGGGCTTACTAAGAGGGAAAAGTGATCTACGCCCGCGTCACAGATGGTTCATTTCGGGAGCAGAGCCATAAAAACATTGATGTATGACTAAAGTCCCTCCGTGTGGTGTCAAGACAATGTATGTTTTGCTTTTTAGAAAATGAGATTTATTGCTCTTATTTTTATTCGCCATTCTTCTTCTTTCTAGCACATGTAATTATTAAGAAATATTAAGACTTCATATCTTTAGCAACATTTTTGAACTAGCGGACTAAGTGACTGGGAGAAATTACATCTTTTATGGCAAACAGTATATGGGAAATATATACTGAATCTATTTTTTAAATTTATTATTTTAATATTGGAGAGTAAATTAATTTCTGAAATCATTCTGTTGATAGACAATTCAAGCCGAAAATCTCCATTTCTGGTCATTGTGCAATGGAAGAATTTACATCGTTATTACATTTTCTCCAGTAAATGCTTTAATCAATCCTCCATTAATTGGTAATTGTTGCTGATATTATATAGTAAGTATATAGTAATGCCAGTCGCGGCAAATAATAAAATAATTTTTGAAATAGATTATTCTGATATAAGAATTCAATTATTCTGATGCGCGCAATAATAAATGTAAAGGGCATAGATAAAGCTCCAAGTAAAAGGTTATATTCATTTTTGGAAATTCTGAAAGCGCACGGGTTGCAAAGAGTGTGGTCGAGTGCGTGCAGCGCGACGCGGCGGTCCGCCTCGCAAGACGAGAGCGTGAGGGAAAGGGCGGGGGCGAGGAGGGTCGCTCCGGCCGATGGCTCTGAGCGCGGCCTCTCGTTCCCCACGCCCCACCCCCGCCCCCGCCCCGCCCCGGCCGACCACAGAACACGAAATGTGACGGCGAGCTCGGCGGTGGTCCGGTCCACCGCCCCCGCCCCCGCCCCGCCCCGCCCCGCCACGCGCTTCCCTTCCCAGCCTCTCCCCCGCCCGCCGTGCCCCGTCGCTCCGCCTGTGGCGTGTTTCCAGGCCGCGCGTCCATCGCCTCCCCCGCCCCCGAAAGAATAGCGTTACCCTAAAATGTGGGCTAGTTTTCGGGCCTACTCTGGAGATCCATTTCCTCCGTAAGAGCCAATTAACGAGTGGAGGAAGTGGTAATTACTGCAACATCGCGTCGCGGTCTCTCGCTTTCCTCCCTCGTCCACGCATCCCTCAGCTCCCTGCCGATCTCTCCGGGCCGACCCGCCCGCGCTCTTATATTTACCGCTCGTCCTTGTGTGTGTTTTACGGCTTTTCTGGACCGGCCGCTCCTCTCCTCTCGCTGGTAGCGGGTATTTTGAAGTGTCGTTTCCGCGGCCCTTGTTTCCCCTCTTATCGTAGCGTGCTCTCAGCGAAATCTGCGAATGAGCTTTTAACGGCTCGCTCGTTGACGACTGCTGTGCCAGCATAAAGTATGTAAAAGATACCACACTCATGTATATGGATAAAATCTCATTTGTACAATTGGATAATATAATTTTCTGGAAACGTATTTTCTGTTTTCGTGAAATACGATATGACACCAGTTATTAACATTTCTTTATAACAGTCAGTATCAAACTTAATGTTGGTGAATATTGAGAGTGATGCAGCCTAATCCTCGAATGTGAAATACACTCACAACAATTAGAAAATTATGAATTTTTTCCGCGTTTTTTAGCAGTATGATTAACACAAAAATAGATTAATTTCTATTGTAATGAAATCACTATTGTAAAGTACTGAAATATTTAGTCATTTCAACAGATAAATATATGGGATGATTATGTTGTCACTACAATATTAGGAGTTAAACACAAATATCCGTTTGTTCTTTGAAAATATATATTTTTGATCAAAAAGTCTTTATTTTCTACGCACGACGTTTCACGTGTCGCACGCATCATTAAGTGTATACAAGTAATAGACATGTTTACATCTGAAAATAAATGACAAACAAAAATTCGTAGATATAGAATAAAATAAAAAAATCTAAAAAATTACAAAGAAAACAGAGGGAAGTCATTAAAAAAATCCAGTATTAGTGAAACAATATAACCGAAGTACAAAATATAAAATGTACTGTATACATACATATACATACATACATACATACATACATACATACATACATACATACATACATACATTCACACACACACACACACACACACGCACACCTCATTTTATGGAGAGAGGCAAGTATGGGCAGAGAGAGAGAGAGAGCAGACTAACGTAAAAAATAGTAAGAGATAGACGGTGTGAAGAACAGATCTAAACATAAGTATACCAATAAAAGTACAAAGGCAAACAGTACATATCAGAAAAAAACTATTTTTATTTTAGAAAGAACATTGTCATAAATATTTGTGAAAATATTTGATTCTAACATGGAATTAATGGTCTTGGATGTTTTTATATTTTGTACTTACTGCTTTAAATTGTGTCTATTTTGTATTTACTATTTTTATATTTTTCCATATATACTTGATTTTTTAATGATTTTCATCTGTTTGGTTTGTAACTTTTATTTTAGATTCTTTTATTTTATTCAATATCTTCAAAATTTTATTTCTCATTTTTTAATTTTCAGATGTAAATAGTCTATAATTTTTATTAATTGTAAACACCCAAAAATGCCTGTAAATGACACCCCGAAACGTAGTGTACGTAAAATGTAGACATTTTTGGACAAAAACCATTGAGTGTCAAAAACTAATGGATTCTCATATTAAATGTTTATTAATTTTATTCATGAATCAATTAATACAATTATTTGACGTGATTTTTGTCAGTTGTTTGATAAGCGGTTCTGAGCTAAAAACATAATGCTTCCTAGAAGTACATTCCTAAATAATTAATTCTGTTGGTACATTGGTGTTTTAATTAATTAAATTTATAGGTAATATTTTATATAAATAGTAGTATTATTATATAAAAATATTACTATTGATATAATTTAAATAGAATACTTTTACTCCTTTGGTTACATAATTATGAAGTGTTTCTATTTGTAATTTTCTTTTGGCGTTGACTTATTTTAATGATTCAGGAGAATAGATTAATATTGGTATACTTATCGTAAACTTCTGTATTTACTCACACAAGGAGTCATTAAGACTAACTTACTGCATAGTTTCCTGTTTCATGAAATTCCGTTTGTTGTGTCAAGAGATACCAATGTAATTTCAGTACTTGCGTTTTCTAGGTTCGTGTGGAAGCGAATAGAACTAGTTTCGTTAACTCTTGTGAAAATCTAAGCTTTGCTGTCTACACAGTGCTGGATGGTTCCCTTCTACCGTACCTTACAGTGAGAAAAATGTTCTGGGACAATACTATTGAGAAGTCCCTTTCAAATAGAAAAGTTTGAGAATAGCTTCTTTAATTACGTACGCAACGTGAATTGTTCTGTGACAGGAGCCACAAAAGTTTTCGTGCTTTGGTTGCTACGATACGATTACTTCAAGTGAATGTCAAGGGAGAAAAGAATGTAGGAAATGTTTATTTCAATTGAAAAGGAAACAATAACTATAATGAATTGCAGAAACCGAGGAGAACATATTAATTAGATCAATCGGATATCGGAGAACCCTTTGAAGTTCTGACCGCACGGTCATTATTAACGTTAATTTTGTTCCCAAGTAATCATCTCGGAAGCGTAATAGACATCTGCGTGACATACCCTAATACTCGCTCCAATGCATTACTCAGAAATACGTGGCGTGTACTTATATATTTTAAGCAGTGACTAATAAAATATAAGACTGAGCCCTTCGACATGATGATTCATACATTTGCTCTTATTACTCACCACTTTGTATGGACTTACAGCAATTAATTTAAGAGACATTTGCTCTGAACAGATGTTGACGTTTCAGATTAGTTTAGTAAACAGAAAGTTAGGTTCTTTAGTTATTACCATTTGTATAGTCTCAAATTCTCTCGTTGCTTGAGTAGTACATGAAAACATTGCGATAATCGCTTAAGTTATATTTGACTTCCGATTTTGCTGTCTCCTGTTCACTCATGACAATGAAATCACGTGTTACTACTTGCTACTGGATAGTCACATATGAAAATGGATGAAAGTTTCCTGGCTCTTTCGATTTGGTATGTCATCTAATTTTTATCTAAATTTAGAAATACAGTTGTGTAAGTTAAATACGTCTTTCTCATGGTTTTGGCTATGTGCATATTTTCGTGACTAATTTCTGCAAATAAGAGACTCCGATAATAAGTGAAGTAATAATAAGTAAAAGAGACATGGCAACCTATCATATTTTAAGTGCAGAATCTCCCGGCTTTATTTTAGTATTTTAATAACGGTAATATGGCATATTTTGCAAATAGTTTTGGTAATACAGTAAACTCTCAACAACACGAATTCCAAGGGCCGAAATTATCAGAGTTCCTGCTATAAAAAATTGTGTTATTCGAGAATATCAAATGTCCGTATTACCGCAATTTCTTGCCGAAACCGAAGTTTTATTCGTGCTACGGCGACATTCGTGTTGAGGGAGTTCGTGCTAACGAGAGTTCACATTAATTGTGTCTGTTTGTTAATATTTTGCTCTCAGCATTTTTAGTTGTCATTAAACTTAAAAGCGTAGAAAAAAATATTTACCTTATACAAACGTAAAAACATTTCATGATTAACTGCTATTATATTTTTAACGTTCTTTATAAATGAGAAAAATATTGCCTTCGGCACATATTATTGTATCCTTCAGCTTATCATAATACTTTTATTTTCTTCCAATTGTAATAATTTGTTTCAATCGAAATTTAAAAGATACAATACGCACCTGGATTGTACGAAACGTCAAGGAAAGAAAAAAAAATCGAGGAACAAGTTTACATCACAAATATATGTACTGTATGTTTATAAGTGTATATTTGTGATTCACATAAACCCCGTCTAAATGTAATTGAGTTTTAATAAATATAAGGATATAATGTTTAAAAGACTAAGACAACGAAAGATCCTGAAATCTCGCAATCGTTTTTAAATAGTTTATTGGTTTTTAAATTTTATTTGTAACCGTTCAGTAATACTGTATACAAATGACGACAATGATTCAGTAAAAGCCATTTTCATATTTTGCGTGCCTGTGAACTTTTTCAGATGGTATTTGTTGTGCAATTTTAATGGAATTAAATATTAATACTTACTTTAATAATAATATATTTATTCTATTCGTGAAAACGGATTATTTTGAAAAATAATTAATCATTTATAACTATTAAGAGCAAAATGTCTTCGAAATGAGGAATTGGAGGTCAAATAGAGCGCACCCGGGTGAATTAAGAATATTAGATCACGAAGTTCTAAAATTAACCGATTTTCCCTATAGTATCTTAGATATTTACATCGTTATTAAAAATATTATATACACTAATAGAATGAAATATATTTTAGTGGAAAACAACTTACCATACAATAATTTATTAATTGTTCTTCAAAACACTATTCAAATACCTGACATGATTTTATGCAAACATAAACGGAACTAAGGCGCTTATTTCCTTTATTTGTTATTAATTTTATTTGAATAAAGAACTCTATATATTATTAAATCAAAAAAAGTTTCGAATGATTAGTTCTAAGTCATTGTTTTGAAAACTGTTGTGTTTTACATTTTCCTCACTATATGTGAATACAACCAGTAACATTTAAACTAATTTTGAATTACAAGTAAGTATTAGAAATAAGTTCGCCACCTTGGCCAAGTTTATAGATCGAAAATTATTTACTTTTCTGTGAGTTCATTTTTTCCGATAGTTAATCGTACTTCGAATTTTTAAAATAACTAGTCTAACATTTACGGTATTTTTTCTCTACTAATTCCATGCTGCCAATGCGTGTGCTTACTTGATATGTTAAAATAACTTGAGGGAATATTATCAAGCATGCTCCAGCGTATTTATAATTTGTTATTAATTTTGATTCGGGAACATTTTCTTGGAAAATTTGAAACAGTGTTTTCGCGAGATGTGTTACAATTTACTAGAATACGGAAAGAGATTTCAGAAGAATGTCTAACTTCTTCCATAGAGCGGGAAAGAACGAAATTTCACACTCGATCAAACTTATAATCGAAAAGCAACCATAGTGCAGTAAGCCTTGTATAGGGAAGGTTCATAGCAGAAGGAGAATGAGATGAAAATGTGTTTATTTATTGATACAGTTTATTTCATAATTTTTATTTTAAATGAAATTCGAAGTGAAGAATGGATGCATATTAGTGTTGACAAAAGGTTCTTAATTTTGGAGACCAGAAATATTCCAAAAAATATTTCGTGGTCATATTTTATTTATTAAGAACTACATTTTTTTTAGAAAGGAGAAGAACAGCAAAATAATGTAGAGAGGGTGGCAATAGCTTTATTATGGGGGTGTTGGCCGGTAGGGCAGGAGACGCGAGTGTCGCGGCCGCGGCGCGGTGCCGCCAGCTAGTGAGATGCTTCCGCCGCGCCCCGGCGCCACGGCCGGCGGGGGCGGGGGCGGCGGGAGAGGGGAGGGGCCCGCGTACCCCTGCCACGCCGACGGCCCGCAGCGCGCGCGCACCTCCGCTCGCACCATCTCCTCCACTCTATTGATTCGCCAAAGGTGGGAACGTCTCACGCGGGCTTCTTGAGCAGAGCGTCCGCCCCCGCCGCCACCTCCGCTCCGACCTCCCCGCCCCGCCCCCGCCGCGCTCCTCCTCGTCCTCCTCCGCCACCGCCGTCGCCGCCTGCTCCTTCTCCTACTCCTAAGCGAGCGCCACCCCCGCCGCCGAGGCGCGTTGGAGGGGTGCCGGAGGATATCGCGGGGGGAGGCGAGGTGAGGCGAGGCACCGCGAGTCGACGCAATAAGGCGAACCCGGGCCGCGCCGCGCCGCACCACGCCGCCTCCGCCTGCGCAGACCTCGCCGCCGCGGCCTCGCCGGCGGGTGGGAGGGCGGCGCGGCGCGGCGCGGCGCGGGGCGAGCCGGGGCGGGGCGGGTGGGAGCGCCAGGGAAGGACGAGACGAAGGAGGAGGCGGTAGAGGAGGACGGCATAGACGACGGCGCAGCACAAACAACAATAAATCCGCCGGCGTCGGCGGCGCCACCGGTTCCAGCCTATCTTTGCGCCTTCTCCTTTTTCGACCGCCGTCAACCGGCCGAGGGCCACGCACGGCGCTGAAGAGCTGCTCGGAGGGCGAGTGAGAGTGGCTGAGGGCGGCGCGGGGGGCGGCGGGCGGCCGGCCACTGGCGACTCGTTCGTGGCCGCCGACCTCCCGCTCGCCTTGCCTTCGGGGCAAGTTAAAATAGACACACGACGGCGACTCCTCTTCGACGAATTAAAGTTTCTCCCCCTTCCGATATCTGACCTCAGTCAAATGAACGCCGAGGCGACCCGGCAAACGTTGAAACGTTATCTGGCGGACACGCGCGGCCGCGCGACCCCGTCGACCGTCACGTGCGCAGAGACGCGCGCTTTACGGACGCGAGGTTGGGGCGGGGTCGGACGCACGGCGGGGGCGGGAGCGGGGGCAGGGCGGGGCGGGCGCGCGTGCGGACGTGGGCGCTGGCGTGCGGGATCGCCTGAGGGCAGCGCCGCGACAGCCGCCCGTGATACGCGGCGTTTGCGTCTTCACCCTTCCCCGGCCCCGCCTCCTCGGCCCCGCCCCTGCCACGCCCCCGCCCAACACAGTACACGCACGATGCCCGCACAGACACATGCCATCCTAAATATCGCAGGACAACAGATTGTGTTAAGCACCCGCTATCGTAGGATGCACGTCACCGTGACATAATATAGGTTGTAATAATTTGGAAACTTAATTTTGGTTATGAATTTAATAAGTTTCCTTCCCAAAATAAGTACATGATTCAAAGATAATGTGACATTTATGACGTAAATTTCGTCCACGGAATTTTCAATAAATTTAAACTCTGAATCATGAGGCGAAAACGTTATTAGCTACATTTCTAGAACTTTAACAAAAAACACAAAATATTTGCTCCAGACCAAAATGTGCTATATATTTTTTTTATCAAGAGCTACTTATCACATCATTTAACATTATTATAACGCCCTAGTTATTTTGAAAACCTCTGGCAAGAAATGTCTGAAATATGATGCAAGATTGACATCATTTCTATTCCAAGTATCAGCGTTGTATTTTCAGTGTTATACAACGTTATTAGACCTTCAAGAAATGAAATAGACAATATATTTTTTTCAAAGTTTTGTATTTCATGTCTTGCAAGTAATTTCAATTCTTAACATATAAGCAGTGTTACCATGATTTAGAAACATTACTAACATACAGTTCTTTATCAGTAAAATGCGTTTTAAATAAAAAAAACATTTATTCTTCCAAATTATTTATATTCCAAAGGTTTGTAACATAGAAAAATAAATATTTTAATTTATACTTGCAATAGGTAACAGTTCTTCCTAAACTTAGCATCAGGCAAGATATTTGCAACCTATAATCTTTAGTAAAATTCATTATTATGATAGAATGGGTGGAGGAATTGGAAGAATAAATAGAGCACCACTACATCCACGTATTGTTGAGCTCTTCTTTTGCTAATAGTGGTCGCAGAAGAACACGATGTGTTACTATTTTGCTAGCAATGCAAAAACCTCAAGTCCGCAGTTCGTTGGAAATAAGTTTTAAATAACTCGAAAGCGAAAATGTCTAGGTTTTCAAATGTTGCTAAAGTTGCACATTTAAAAGATTATTATTATTATTATTATTATTATTATTATTATATTTTTTATTTACTTTTATTCCAATTTCATCTATTTATAGTTAAAATATTGGAAAGTAATTCTGGATCTCATGGAAACGTGAGTAAAGGTTACTTCTAATTCGTCCCAGTTTTTACTTCTAGGTAACTAAATAAATCAATATCGAAGGAACTAAGAAATGCTCATAAATTGTTGTTTTTTAGATAGTTAGCTATATTAGTAGATTTGACTATTTTGCATAAAGAGCTAGATATTTTGAATACATTCCATTTTTGGTCTCTTATACTTTAAAATAAACACCCTAATACGCAAAAGAACCATTTTCGACATAACGTTGTTTTTCATATATTTGGTTCTTTAATACAAGTTTGATAAAGTATCTAGAGCTAACGTGCTCTTTACCATCATCCTGACATCTTTTTGAGACTTTCTGTTTCTAGTACAGCGTACTTTTCTTTCTCTTTTTGATTTGATTTTGAATTTTTAGAGTTAGAAGTTGTTGATAACACAACCGGCCAAGGGTCCAAGAGTTTTCGTAGATTTGTTGTTGCAGAGTAGCCTACATTCTAATAATATGTTTAACATATAAATTGTTTCCAAATTTACGTTATCCTGTGATGAGGAGAAGTGTATAAAAATTCGTACTAAAAATGTTCCCTTCTGAGAAGGATGTCACTTAAAACGTTTTTGTGGCTCATGCTTTAATTATAATAATGCATTAAAAAATTAAGACTTTTTAAGTAGTATCAAGAAGTTAATTTCTATATCCTGGGTTGCAGAATCCATTAACTTTCTATGTCCTTTGAATCTGTTAACAAGTCTACTAGGTATTTGGTCAAGTAAGTATGCCTTATTTGTGTGTTTGCCCGTCCGCCTTTTAGGTGGGTAGTTCATATTCTTTCCTAATACTGTAATAGATTTCCCATTTATAATTTAATTTTCCTACATTATTTCCGTGTTTTGGATTAGAGTATCATTATACTCCTCTTCGGGGTAACAAAATTTGAACCCGAAGTTATATTCTTTTTTTAAAAATTTATTATTATCCTTGTTCGATTACAGACAGAATCTTTCAAGGTATTGAATATATATATATATATATATATATATATATATATATATATATATATATATATATAATGTATATGTATATAACTATTTCAAGTAATAAACAATCTATATACAAATTAACTAGATGCTACAATTTAACTATGCACATAAATACTGAGGGATACCCTTACAGCGACCTCTAACATCTTGTTTTAATTAGTTAAATACATTTTTTTTATTTTTGAGAAACAAAACAATGATATAATATATTGGCAGTAGTATAGTATTGTTTATATACAGTAGTCAAATTATGGAGGTTGTAGTAAATCTTTTGAAAATTTAAATTTAATTCTGGAATATGTTGAAGATGTTTTTCCTAGTTTAAATCGTTCATAGGCTGGGCTAGAGTGTTAGGATGAGTAGAATTTTTTTGAGATTTTTAGTATCCATGTTTTTATGTTTTCAGTTGAGAATTCTTTGTGTAACTGTTCGTTTCTTATAAACCATGGTGCATTAACTGACCATCGTAGAAATTTATTTTGTATAATTTGCAATTTTTGAATGTGTATTGGGGCAGCACCAAGTTATATTCTGCATCCACTCTAATATGTAGATACATATCTCTAGATTTTCTTGCAACAGGTAAAGAACAGTCTAAAACATTTTCTGCGTGCACATTTAACGTTTACAGACAGTTCCTTTAGAAATGAATATTGCATTTGCATTGTATGAAATTGACAACAGAGTTTACGTAGTTGCGACGAAGGCCCTTAAATTACTAATTTCGAATAGTGTAGTGTTAAATAGCTAATGACATTGTTTAATATCATACTAGCAGCATTGAATTTTCCCTCTTCTTTCTCTACGCGGTTATAATTTTTCGCAGGTGGCTTGTTCGTTGGCAACGACGACAAACGTCTTTCAGAAGAAAGTCCTTTGAAAACATGACCTTCCCACTAAAAGTAAGCTTTACGCGCCTGTGTGTGTTTCGTGACCCGGAAAGTGACAAAGTGTATGGCATAGTACTGTACATATGGTTAGGAGAGTTTTCAGAGACAGCTCATCTTTGTTATGATAAAAACAGGGCGCGAGAGAAAGTTGTGAATAGCGAGGCCCTGAAAAGCGCCCGCCTGCAGAAAGGAGAGCCCGGTTTTCTCGGGACTTTTTGTGTTCGCGTGCCACCTACAAAGATAATTACTCGGGAAGAGCAGAATGGCAGTTACTGCTGGATTTATTTTCAAAGCAACCGACGACCCGCAACCCTTTGGACGAAGTGTGCTTGTGAAAGAGCCAGCGCGCGTGGCATGGAGGTATTCTTTCTTTCTGGCTTTTATTTTGACTTGCTTTTCAAAACTGCAGACAAAAGTCACCTCAGAATGTGCCCATAGTATTACGTGGTTTCGAATGTTACTAATTGTTTCTCCGTAACTACATATTTTTATTAATAAATACTTTATATAAGAAAATACTTATTGCAAAAACATATTATTTTACGACAAAAATGGGAAAACAAATTTGATTAAACCTTGTGAAATTTCGCAGTTGTTTGTTACTTTTTACTACAGAACTATTTTGCTACTCCTTAGTTTCCAAACAGTGATAAAATATGATGTTTAAATACATCGATGAGTTTAGGGCGATTTATTATTAACATAGATGTTTTGATTTTGAATATCGATGTTTCGCCACTTCGATGTTTTCTTGACGATGTGATATCACTAGTGAGGATTGGTCATACGTAAGAGTGCGCTTCCTGGCTAATGTAGTGAAGTTAATAAACAAGGAGAGGTCTTGAGATCTATTACTCAAATTCTTGAGATTTATAAACAGTGTGGTAATAAAGAATGCCACTAAAGTTGTTAAAAAACACTCGATAATAAACATCAATTCTGTGGAGTGATTTTTTTCTTTTGAAGAATCATTATTAAGACTGACGTCTTCATGTCAAGAATAGTACATGGACTGTCAATATGCAGATGTGTTTATCGAAAATTTAAATAAATATTGAATTGTGCACAGTTATGGTAAAATATTAGCAATTTAAAATTGTTACACCTTTCTATCACTTTCTTTTATTTTCGTTTTTCAGAAAACGATCATATTTTGTTAAAGTGATTATCGAGACCTACTGAACCGATAACTGAATTATCAACGTATTTCAGTTACAATGTGAAATTTTTTAAATTTATCAACAAAGAGAATCAACCACAATCCTTCTCTTCAATGGAAATTCAACTTTTTCATTTAGAAGTCTCACAGTATTGTATTGCCAAACTCTGCAAATGTCCCTTCGAGTAATTAAATATGGTCGTTACTCTTGAAGTTCGTGTCGCGTTGCGATCTGCATGTACAACTCACGAGTTGAATGATGGCAGATGCAAACTCGTTGGGCGTAGCGTGAGAAGCACGCGTGACGCCGCCCCGTCTTTCTATCGGGCGGGCCGTCCCGCCCCGCCCAACCTCGCCCCGCTTCGCCCAACCCTACCCGGTCCCGTCCCCCCCCCCCCCCCCCCCCCCCGCTCCCCCACCCGCCCCCCCCGCTCCGCCCCCCCGCTCCTCCTTTCCCCGCATCGCATCACCTCGCCCCCGTGCCGCCTCGTCCACTTTTCCCCGCCCCTCTTATCCCGCCCCACCTCGCCTCGCCCCCCTCGTCTCGCTCGCCCCGCCCCGCTCCGCTCCTCCCCGCTCCGCTCCGCAACGCCCCGCCTCGCGTCGCGCTCCTCGCGTCGCCGACGAGGAATCGGTTTTCGTCGCCGCCGCCGTCGACGACGACCAAGGGAGCGGCGAGGTGTCATTGCCTGCACACACGCGCGCGCCTTTTGCTCGCCAGATACGTGACGTGAAGGAAATTGACAATTAGCGAGTGGGGGCGGCAGCAAGGCGGGAGAGTGACGACGCTCCATGAGGACGACGGCGGCGGCAACAACCTCCCGCTGTCAGAGCCCCGTCACACGTGTCTCTTCCTAGATTACGCGCGCGTTTTTCGGCCTCCTCCTTCCCTCCCGCCAGCTGAGCTGCGTTCCGACCGCTGCCGCCGCCGTCGCCGCCGCGAGCCGGAAGAACGCGGCGCGCCGCTTGGGTAGGCGATGTTCTGGAACAATCGTCGTTGGCGCGGCTGCGGAGGCGGCTGCGGCTGTCGCTGGCGCGGATGGCGCTGCCGGCGACGGCGCCGCCGCCAACGCCTCCGCTGGAGCCGCCGGTGCCACCTCCGCGCCCGACCGCGTAAATGAACCGGTTGTGGGGAATCCCTTTGCGCCGGGACAGCCGTATTCGGTGTCAAACATGTGTGCCTCCTTGGTTAGATTGGGAGGTTAAAAATGTATTCTGCGGTAACTGTAGGAAGATATGGCAAGAAATATGGGAGGATTGAGTTTCTTGGGTCTTGTTTACATTGGATGAAACAAGTCTGTCAGGTCATGTCATTATGCCACTATGATTTCCTATACAAATGAACTACTGTAATACTAGTGAAATTGGAGTGTTTAATTTTCAGGAACAAATTTTAGATTACTTTTCATTTTATTTTATATTTAGGTTATATTGGCCTCAACATTCGCTCATAATTAAAACCCGTATACATAACAAGCCCTTTTTATGTTAAGGCATTCATTTATTTTGTATATTATTTCTGATTAACATTATTCTAGGAAAATCCTAATGTTCATACATCTACACTAAAATATGACTCAGATCTTATTTACATGTTGGTTTACCACGGTCATTTCAAACGATTTGATGATACAATGCCTATCGACATTTCGCCTTTATGATTTTATTTCAAGTATTGACTTGTAGAAAATGATTGATTGAAATGCAGCTATGAACTTCTCTGTTTTGAGACATGAGCACTTCCGGGTGTGTTTGGTGAAGACACTCGTGGGACATTAGCTTGGGCGACTTCGTCAGACAAAAGTCTTCGTGAACTTGCAGAGCTCGGTTCTTGAGCAACTGAGTAAGGGAGAAGGAAGGGATAGTGACCGACATTCTCTACTTGGCTAAGTACGCCTTAAGTTACCAAGGCTAGTTAAGGAATTACAAGTTAGGTATTGCTTCATAAAATCTTATAATTTTCACACCATAGCGGTAACAATCAATATTCGTGATACATTTTACATGCATTAAAAATAAGAAAAAAGTTAATGGATTAATAAAATCATTTTCAAGAAAACTGTTTAAAGAAAAGGGCATTTGGGGCCTACTTTGTTGCATCTCCACACTTACGTACGAATGAGCAACAGCATCAAAGTTTACATTATAAAAATGTCCATTAAAATTCTAGTTTAGTCATATTATCTTGCTGCAATTCGTAAACATTTTGCCTGTTCCAAAAAAAGGAATTAAATTGCGTGAAGTGTCCAAACTAAACGATATTTTAACTTTTACATAACGTATTGATTAACTATCTAATATTTTATATTGGACAGTTAATCATTATATACTTAATTATAGAGAACTTTTCCACTCTGTGGCAACTTATTTTAGTTCTACACTACAAACTAATAAGAAATGTGAAATAAGCATTAGTAAGAATTAAAAGAAAGAAGTGGTTAAGTTCATCACATTATTATTATCATCATCGTCATCATCATCATCATCATCATCTTCTTCTTCTTCTTCTTCTCCTTCTTCTTTGTCAACTATCACAAGGTCCTACTATTCTTCTTTCTTACTTGCCTGACTGTGGGCTCGAATATGAGACCCGCTTGTCATTGGAACTGGATTCTCACTATCCGAACAACCCATCACACCAGATATATATGTGGCTGTGAGAGACTTGAAGAGAGAAAGTAATTCTGATCGACATAGCGATAACAAAAAATGATATCCAAGAGTAGCGAGAAAATTGGCGAAGTATACATTTCGTTGAACCAATCAAAAGATGCTTGCATGTGATCTTTTGATAGGTTCCATGAATGAGTGTCGATCCTGTAAGTACCTCTTGCGCTGCAGAAACACCTTAATGTTTAACTGTTTTCAAAATGAACCCCGGAGCCGTACGTAATAAAGCATTATTTATCTGTTAATGTGTTCAATATCTTATTTTAGGTTTTTTCAACCTGATAATGTGATTAATCCCAAATTTTAATCTTCTTGAATACTTTATGTATTTACTTGTAAAATATACTATATGTAAATAAAAAATTATTGGGAATAAAGGGCCCAGAAATAAAGTTGCACCTCCCTCTTGTTTTAGGCTGCACACGCCTAAGCAACTAAGAGCATAGCAAAATCTGTATGTGAAAAGTAGATAAAAATTTGTAATCAGTAGGATTTTGATACGTGTAATCTGACTATGTATGATCTGTGTATTTGTTTCGAATGATCCATTCCTTTTCAAATTAGAATAACGTATTGTTACAGAAAACATTTAGGTAAAATTGGTTTTGGGTTCCAGTGCACCAAAAACTATTCATCAAATTCATTTTATTACAGTTATTCTATTCATAAACATATCTCTCAGATAAACAGAAACATAATTTGTTACATTTTAACACGCTTAATTTAGAATTATGATAATTTGCGCCTGGTTCGTAGTAAAGGTATCGACAATTCGTTCTGTTCATAATCAAGTGGATTGTAACTTGAACTAAATTTTATATTTGACCGAGACGTAAAGTATTCAATCGAGAGTTTAATAATAATAATAATAATAATAATAATAATAATAATAATAATAATAATAATAACAACAACAATAATCCCCCTCACTTGTCTTCGTGAAGAATACGAACTTAAAAAGGAATCAATTCAATTTTTTCTGAAGCAAAAGCTAATCTCTTGATTTCAGAGAGCTTATTGTTTCATTAAGTCATCACGAAAATGATTTAGTATAGCAAGCAAAATAATGGCAATTAATTTAATGTTCTGGAATGACAGGCGTTCGTATTGGATAATTAATATTTTGCAATAGTCAGCCCTCTAAAATATTTGCTACCTTAATTAAGTGCAGAAAAAATTAAAAAATAAAGTTAATAGTTATAACAAAAGTTTATTTCTTTGCGTTAAAAACAGTTAAACCTATGTGTAATGTGCTACGGGGAGAAGTGAAATTTTTGTTATAGATGAATGAAAAATTGTGTGACAAGTTTCAGCGGTATTTTTATCGCACGAATTAATTACAAATTATTTTGAATTTATGTGTGTTATCGCAATTGGTACGTTCGTACTATAATATGGTATCTATAAGAAAGTGCAATGAATACAACACAATATGAATAGATGAGTGATGGTAATTTAAGAAGCGTTAAATGCTCTTACCCGAATGCTGATGAAGTTCTGGAATACTAAGAGAAAAAATCTTGAAAAAATCACTGGAAGAACCTCCATAGATCCTTCATTTTGGAAAGGAATCAGTGAGCGAGATGCATCCTCATCCCTATAAAGAAAAGGCAAATCATTATAACTCAGTAATATTTAACAAAAACAGCAATAATTATGAGTGAAATACTTCAAATTGCTTGTGCATGTTCACAAATAAATTTAATTTTCATATCTTTGGGCATTGAGTATTGATGCATCAGATCTGAAATATATTATTTTGATTATATTTACGATTTATTTATGTGCACTTAGCAGATGCTCTCATGCTTTTAATATATAAACAAGCTTCTTTCTCGAATCATCCCTTTTGATAGGCAGAATGAGGTGTATTTTTGTTTTGGATAGGAAAAGAATGAGTACCAGCGCATTCCTATGAAGACTTCAATTTCAAGATCTTCCATTTCTTAATATTCGCTGTTGATAAGTATGAATAAATGAAATAATAAAAATAAATGAATCACGAAAGGATGTCAGCATTGAGAAGGTGATAAAAGCACTTCCACGAACTTTGTTTTTGAACTCTGATATTGCTGTAAAAATGCGACTTACGCAGCTCATGTTCATACGGTTCTATGATTCATAAATAAATATCACAATATACCTCTCTCAGATAATCGGAAAAACAAAATTGAGCATAATACTAGTGGCTTGTAGCAGCAAAATTTCTGTTAAACAGAATTACACAAATTAGTTTTCCGAAATGTAACGTGCGAACTCCTGAAGGACAACGAATACAATTCTTTTGTATAACACTGCACTAAGTATTTATATATTTTAACAAAAAAGTGTTTTGAATAATAATACAATAACCATAGAGTGTAGTATATACAGAGTTCATCAGTTATTTACATACCAAGAATATAAAAAAAATTCTGTTCCCTAACGCAACTAGTGAATAGCAAGCATTGAATGGCGGGCGGCGTCTTTCTTGAAGCCTTGCGGCCGCGTGAGATGAACTGTGTCGTAAGCAGTACGCACTGAGATGAGAATTCAGACGCTGCGCAGAGGGTGTGAATAGGCGGAATGACACAATCAAACATTTGCAGTTTTAGACAAAATCGAAATCTTTCTATTGTTTTTGGTATTTTCCGTGTTCTTGGATATAGAACACAATCATTAACATCTATCACATGCTCTGAGGCAACATAGTTTACTTTAAATTTCTCCGTGCATTGGGAATTGGTAATACTGCTATCGAGTGTGTGGAAAATGGGGCCCCGGAGCAGCAAAAATTGACTGTTCTGAAACAGGACAAGGAAGTACTGAAGTTCCTTTCTTCTTCGTGGCATAACGTCAGCTGGGACGCAATGAGTATGAAAATATATTCGCATCGCCACGGTTGAAAAATTGTGAATAAGAAATATAGATGTTTTTATATTACTTGCCAGTTCGTGGGTTAATAACGAAACTATAAACATAGTTCAAAGGACCAGAGTCTACAAAGTTTTGTTTCAATTTCTTTCTACTAATTTGAAAATTAGTAATGTGCATTTAATGGCGTGCTACTTCTTTTTTTGGGACATTGCTGTCACATGACAGGAGGTGTGTCGTAAGCAATGACTCACTAAATATGAGAGTTTTAAGCGTAAGCATATTGAGAATAGGCGGAATAACACAGTGGAGAATTTTGAGACGAAATTCTAACGTTTTTTTTTATTTTGGAGTTTTTCTAGTTCTTCGGTATCTCAAAACAATAGAAAATCTCACATGATCGGAAGTTAAATAGTTTCCATTCAATTTCTGCACGTTCTGGAAACTAATAATATTAATGATCTTTTTAAAAGAATTGTTGCGAGTTCTTGGGTATTTAAAAAACTAAAATCACCGCACATTTGAGAGGAAGCGGTGTAGATATCGTTCAATCTGGACACGCATTGAAAATACGTAATACATTTGGTATTTGTATAATATTTGGTATATTGAAGCATGTAATTTCCTGAATTAAAATAACTTAAAAAATAAGTAATTAGAAGGTTTGGAGATTAATTATTCCCGTCCAAGTTAATATTTGGCAATACCAAAATGTTAAAAAATACTGATAGAATTATAATGTATCCAGTGAAGACAAAGCATAAAATGAATGACAGTCTCAACTGATAAGGAGCTCCTGGAATGGGCGTCGGAGAGAGGGTGAACGTGGCGAGAGGCGTGACGGGGCGTGGGCTGCTGGGCCCCTGCAGGCGCCGGTGATGGAGCTGCGTGCCGCTCGCCGGCGCCCGCCGCAGCCCCGGCCTCGGCCCGCTGCGCCGCACCCAGCGCCGCACCGCGCAAATGGCTGCCGCTGCGGCTTGCGGCCCCGCCACGCCTCGCCGATGGGGGCCATAGGTGGGGGAGTCCCATCGCAAATGTACGGCTTTAAGCAATGTTTTAATATGAATTATAAATAGCATGCTTCCTAATGATATATTTGTGGAGTTATTTAAATACTGTTAACAATTACTTCATTTTTAGTATTTTGTGTTTTAATCGTTGGCACAATATATAAATTCAAATAAGTATACAAATCTAAAAAATTATAAGTTATTATAATAAAGTCAGTTAATATTGTTTGGAAAACGACAAAAATGCTCCCATCAATATACCCGATTAGCACGTTCTTAAAGATTCATTTGATCCATCTGCTTATTTCATTATATTAATTCACTAAATGTTGGGCTAGGAAGGTCAAAGTTTCGTTTACTATTTAAAATTAAACTAAGACATTTTATCGGTATACAAGCTGTGTGTGTTACAAGGAAAACACACCAATCACACAATTGAAATGAGAATTGTGTTGACTGATTTGAGAATATGTCTCAGTCCAATCACAGAACATTAGTACAAATGTTAACATTATTGACTTTCGGCCGTTTGTAAATAGTTAATAGAAAATAAATGATATCGAATTGTTTGGAGAACTAAGTTATATGAACTATATTTTATTAAGGTGCTACCAGATGATATGCCTGCTTCATATGTTATTCGTTATTTTTGGTGAGTTAGTTTGATAAATAACGGAAAAGAGAAGTATGGTATGAATTTTAAAAATGCTAATACGAACGAAATTCACTTAAATTAGTATATTTTCTTAATAATTAGATTAGATAGAATACGATTTGACACTTCTCGATACATTTTTTACGTAAAAAAGTTAAATGACAACAATTGTTTTGGCAATTTTTTCTATATTTCTACCATAATCAAATGTACATGGTTCGCTGAAGTCACATGAAATTCTTCCACATACACGTGTGCACAGTTTGCAATCCATCAATATTTAATTCGAAAAAGTGTTAGGGTTTGTTACTACATGAATGATGGTAAGGGTAAAAAACAGTTACTGTTTATAAAATCTCCAATTTTAGACATTAAAAAAATTTTATTAATCATAAATAACTAACTAAAATATAAACTATTTATGTCTTCCTGTGCATTCGAATTTTATTCCAAATATAACTTCTTCTGCTCTTGCATTGCAACATTGACAGCTAATCTTAAAAAAAAGATTCATGAGTTTCTTCAAAATGGGAAATCTAAAAGCCTTAAACCGAATATTTACGTTTAATTTAGTATTACTTAATGACAAAACATCACTGTATAATCACATGAGATAAAAAAAGAACTATGAATTTTGTAATCGATGTATGCTTTGTGGAATTTCTTGGCCCTTAACACCTTCGTTGAAATGACTTCTCTTCGTTATTCACATTGCAATTTGTGCAAAACGCAGATACTAAGTATTTGGTAAACTGTTTCAACATTACGTGTTAGTAGTTCAAAATTAAAATAGCTGATTTCCAAAATACACAAAGTATTATTACAATCTTGAAATATAAATATTTGAAACTAAAATAATAATAATACATTTGTGTTCATAATTTTTCATTCCTTCGGCATAATTCAAACACTTCATAGTTATTCCTTAACTTTCAATAATATGCGTTATTATTTTATATTTTCAGTCGTTAAGTTAATATCTACCCATAGTCGAAAGTCATTATCTTAAATTTTACTCTTTGTTTACTCATCTTTCTTGCAAATAGTTATCTAAAGCCATGTACTTTTCTCAAAATGAAGTTTTCGTTTAAAGCTAATGAGACGACTTTTAATGATGCGTTTGGTAATACATTTAACTCAAAAATATCTGGGCATGAGCGTCTAAGAGAACATAATTGAACCGAATAGAAAGTTGCAAATTGTGGATCGTAAATATCACTACACTGCCTTTAACACGTCTAGGAGCATGAAAGAGAACCTCACAATAATTAGAAATACCCAATCATTCGCTTGTAAACTAAGCTTCAATAAGGGAGATAAATTAAATGTTTCAACTAAGTTATAATGGAACTAAGAACTTTGGATAATAGATAATTTTTGGATATTGCTTAAAAACGGAAAGAAGCATCATTTAATCATCAGCCCCACCATGTTCTTTTTAGAACATATTAAATTTTAACCGATAAATATAATAGAGCAACAATAATTGCGTCTCTTACGTTTATTTGTTACGTTTACGTTAAGTTTCTTCGCGAAATATGAAGTTGAACATAGATTATGAGCTTGAAACTCACGTTTCTCATCATTCTTGCTATTCATCTCGTTTCTGAATAGAAAATATTTTTCTCGGAGTATTAAGATAACTTACAAATATATTCGCACATTTGGTGAATTAATTTCGCGTTGCTCATTTCATACTGATAATCAAGTGATAATTCAAGTGTGTTGACAGTACAACAGAAAGGAATATTAGTAGCGAATTTTGGAGAAGTCATTGCTAATATTTTGACAGTCGAGTACGGAAGAACGTCTTCTTGGGTGAATGAATGTGATTAGTTGCTTTTAAGTCTGGAATTTGCCCTAGCATTCAAGGGCACCGCCTAGATGTCTTTGAAATCGTAACGCCTGCGTAATTTTTCTCCCGCCACGGGGCTCTGAAGGAACTCGTCCTCGAAAGAACATTTAAGTGGGCGCGTGGCGTGGCGTAGCGCGGCGCGGCGCGTGTTGTCGCCTGCCACCTGCGCCTCCGCCACCGCCGGCTCCACCGTCTCGAGGCGGGCGGAGGCGGGCGAGACGAGCTGTGGCACGCGCCCGCCGCGCGGCGCCGCGAAGGAAACGGCGATTGTGGCGGCGCGGCGCGCGCTGCGGGCCCGGGGAGCGGAAGCACCGAGAGAACCGGGAGAGCCTGGCGGGCCACGACGCCCGGGGAGGGCGGTTCGGGGCCGGGTCGGGCCGGGCCCGGGCCGCGTCGGGAGGGCGGCGTGCGGTCCCGCCACGGGACCGGTCCGGCTCGTCTCCAGGCCCCGTCGGCGTCGGCGGCGTGGGCCCGGTTCCGGCGCGTGCCTCCGGTACGCGCGTCCGCCCTCCGGGCCCCGCCCCGGCCGCGACCCACCCAAACCCGCCCAAACGCGCCCGCCACACGCCCCGCCGCGCCTGCCACACCCCGACCCGTCCCGACCCGCCCTGCCGCCGCTGCCGTCTGGCTCCGAGAGCAGTCAAAACAGGCGCAAGCATACCGGAAAACCTCCCCAATTTAGGCGGCGGAAACCTGTGGAACCGGCGCTTAGGGAAACTGCGGCGGCGGTGGCGGAGGAGGAGGAGCAGCGAGAGGAGAAGAGGCGGCTGCGGAGCGCTGGCGCGACGACTGGGCAGGTGGTCGTCCGGCCGGCGCACGCCGCCGCCGCTCGCTCCAGCGCGTGAGGTCAATTTGTCATCCCGCCCCGCCGCCGAAAAATACGAGTAATCTGGCCCTCGTGCCGCGAGTGACGGCCTTCGGCTTACGCGCCGCGCGCCTCCGCCGTCGTCGCCGCCGCCGCCTCGCCGCCGCCTGGCTGCAGCGCCGCGCCGCCTCGCGCCTCAGCCGAGGAGCTGGAACTCGGAGCGCCGTCGCCGCCGACGCCCACCGGCCCGGCGAAAGGCCGCACAGCAATAACATCTTTGCTCAGTCTTTGCTGACGTCTTCCTCGAAAACAGATATTGCAATACTTTTGCAGAGGAAGAATTGCCATTTCAATATATTTATTTCACAAATTTTGAAAATAAACACCTTTTTGGTGGAATGAATTCTGAGTTTTCGCGATTATGTTTTTGGTCAGATTCTGATTGATTTCGAAAATACGAGAAGGCATAATCTCCAAACGTGATAAGAAACAAGACAAAATATTCGATGCTATAAATATTTTCATTGCATAAGTAATGAAATTTTGAGAATTGTTTTCAATTAATTTTGTACGAGTACTATGTTTTGGTAACAGTATTGGTATAAAATACTTATTAATTAGTTTAATGTCGGTAATTTTGATATACGAAGTTCAAGAGGCAACTTCGTGTTATGAAGGGTCTCCAATATTAAGATACTATTGGCGCGTTTTAGTCTACATGACTTTTCTTATGTTACTCTGATCTTAGGAGTAATTTGGCTGCTGTCAACCGAACATTAGAAACTGATACATTAACTACATTTTTATATATTATTTCCAAAACATATATTGCTTGAAAACAAAATATGCATCAATAGTGTTCGAACTATTGTGAATAAGAATTAATAACTCTTTTAGTAGTAATGTGGAGTCACCTTAAATACACGGCATAGATTCAAAAAGAATCCATTATTTTAATAGTATAATAATTACATAAAAAAGAAAATGAAACAGGGGATACACGTTGATTTATACATAAAATATTTTCACATGGTTTGATTATACAAAAGAAGCGTATAATTTCCAATAAGCCTAACAAACCAGTGTAATGTTTGATTGTTTACAAATCTAAATTACGCGAATTTTAATCCAAATGCATACAAGTAGTTTCCTCTATGTGCACTTACACGAAATAACGAAGTGTATATGGCAAGATAAATTTGGAAAGAGCCATCTAACGCATTGCTATTCTTTTACCATTTGCCTGCACTTTGTGACCGGTTTTATAGAAACGTTTTTCTTTGGTACGGAATTCACCACCAGCAAAACGCAACACCATACTAAATCCTTTCTCTATAGACTAAAGAGAGACGCCTAGATCTATTCTCAGAAGACTGTCGGAAATGCCCTCCTAACGCGGTGGAAAGGACCAGGATAGCGCTCTCTGGGCAATTCCTCAGCAAGGACATTCTTCTCCGGGGGATTCTACAGTCCTTCGGTCGACGCTCGGCACCCAGGGCAGGCCCATGATCTTAAAACGCAAGTGCTGGTGGGTATTTCTAGGCCGTGTTGCGTGGGCACCGGTAGTATGCGAGCGCGTGAATGCAGTCGTCATGGTCGGCGGCGGCGGCGCGACGGGCGACGGTCTGGCTAGACGGCGGGGCGCGGCGCGGCGCGCCGGCTGGAGCGGCGGCAGCCGAGGCGTCGGCGGCGGCACAGCGCGGGAGCCGGCGAGGCGGCGCGGTTGGCGATGGCGCGCCAGGTCTCGGCGCGGCGGCCGCCACCCACACCGTGCACTTCGCCCCATCCACAACCCCCTCCCGGCGCACTTCATGCGTTCCTGCCCTGCAGTTTTTTCGTGGATGGGCCAGGATATGCAAGTCACCTTTGATGAAGGTTCTTTGGGTTGAGGGTAGCGGCCAGTCCCAATCTTAACATGATCAATTCTTGATTGGTTCTAATCGTCGTTGGGTGAATCTCGGTGAGTTCGTAGCTCGGGTACCACACGTGCAGTCGGTGGCTCATTAAGCAGGCTTTCGTTGCGTTTTCTTGGGGACCTTCAATTTCTTTTGCTTGTTTCCGCAATTGTTGCCTTGCAATCATCTCATTCGTGTATGTACGGGCGTATTCGTACATTTTCTCAAAGCGTTTGCTATTCCTCAAATGATTCAGAGGTGTGGCACAAGGAGTCATTAAAATAGGTAAAATGCAAGACAAATATCAATATCATTTTTACATTAACTCATTCGAAAAGATCATACGATATGAAGAAATGCTAACTAAAACTATCTGAAGATTCAATGGAAATGGAGGGTTTTACTTACACAATTATAGTAGTTTTCGGACTGATTATAAGAGTTTTTATGAAGAAAATCCAAGTGATATAACCTATAAATGTTAATTAATATTTGGCTTAGCTTGAACGTATTAAGTAATTTTGACGCAAACTAATGCGTTGCATGGTGGTGAATTTTATCAACACTGAGTTATTGTAAGTCTATAATATTGAATTCCGTAATGTAAGAACTGGAGAAATTAGTTTTTGAATGTTTGCTTTTGGTTTATATACTTCTAGTGTTTGTTCGTCTGTTCTCCTGAATTACATAAAAATCTCACGTTATTTTATTAATTTCTCTTGCGACATAGACAGAAGACAGAAATAAATTGAATTACAATAAGAAATGCTTTCTTCTTTTGCTACCACTTTTTAGTTTATGCCGTCGAATATAAAATACGCTCTTAATTTAATCTAATACTATTCATTACGTTATACATTAAATTACTCAAGACATCATTCACCTTCCTATATTTTCTTGAAATCGGATAATAAATTTTTCTAATGAAATTCTTTATCTCATTTTTAGAACAGTCGTCCAGTATGTAAACAAGATTTTGCTACTTCATTTGCGTTTTCCTGTAATTACAAACACTGGCGTATGAAGGAGGCACTTTCTTAACATCCTAATATTCAGTTCAACACTCTTTCATTATTGTTCTTTTATTCATTTGTTCCAAAGTTCGTGTTGTCTCAAAGAATGTAAATTTCATTTCAGTTAAAAATAGTGTGACGAACAATTTAGAAATGAATTTTTTTAAACACATACGTATTTAGTAAATACTGAAATAATATTTACTGAGTACTGAGTACATATAATCAACAACTCTTGAAATATGTATGGCGCAAATAGATTATACATAAATAAGTATATAAAAATCAGTTGGATCAGTTGGAAGTATAGATAGTTTTCTTCTTTCATATTTGTATTTTTTTTAATTTTACAAAGATTAACGTCTTACGCATTCAAAGTGAACAAAGAGACCAATTTAAAAATTGAAGTAAAAGAGATCACAATATCTTCAATATCATTTCCACCCAAGCCCAAGAAAATTAAGTTCTCCAAAATAATTAATGACCAAAGTTCTATGTGTGTAATGTATTGAACTATAAATAACTTGTTGATATCTAACTTGCAAATTCACTTCTAACAATTTGTCTCATGATAAAAGGAACCCATAAGAAGTAAATTTTCTTTCGAACACTATTTACAGTTACGTTTCTCACTCTAAATAATGTAGTCACTAAAAGCCAAAAAACGATTTATCTTTTTGTCACAATTTAAATAATGTTTGTAGTATAAAAAATTATTGATGTTAAAAAATTATTGATGTATTCAAAATGTTACTGTCAAAAAATTAAAATAAGAAATTACGGCAAATATAAAAAAAGAGGCACAAGAAAAATGAGAAGAAGAAGAAGAAAGAAAAACCTACAATAAATTAAGTTGCTTTTCAAAAAATCTGTGACAGGATAGCGAAGCAGCCGTTAACAAGAGATGAAACAAGAAGATGCAAACGTGAAGATAGAGCCGAAATAGATCTCAAACAATTACAATAATGATGATGATACTGATGATAACGGTTATTATGACGAACAGAAAAAAGAAGTGGAAGAAGAAAAGGATGAGAAACCCGTCGAAGTGATTTTTGTAGTAATATACATATACACAATATGCCTGAATCGTTCTGGTATTTTGTTCTTTAAATAATTTATTTATCGTTTAGAATACTACTTTTGCTGTTCATTCTAACATAATCTACAGAAATATTACTTTATTATACCAATTTGTTTACAACTAACAATATTGATTCAAATGTTCTATTTTCTAGCTTCTCTTGTTCGTTTTCACAACTCGGTAACACAAATTAACAAAAGTAAATATCTTTGAAAGTAACTGAGTTCTAAGTGTACAGGGTATTTCCCGATATGCCTGCAAAATTTTAATTGATAGCAAGGTAGAAATAGATAACTTGCTCCATATTGCTCCCGAGAGGTATTAAAATACTGTTGTCTTGGGAAATAAAATAGCTCATCATTTAACTGAAATCAATTATAATTTTCTCCATAATAATACCCACACAAAAGCATCACAACATAAGAAATTATGGTATTCTGATTCAAAATAACCCCTATACAAATATTGTATTCATCATTATAACTATCTTTACAGTATAAATATTTATGATTATCTATCATATTTCACCATCTCATTCTCTCGCCAATGATATTATAGATTTTAAAAATTAATTTTTTGTGTGAAACATTTCTATTACTATACAAAAGCCATTTTTACCAATTCAACAGTTACGTCACAATGCCATTCCGGTTCGCAGAGCACCCCAATGAGGAAAGGGGGCAAGGACGGACCCTAGAATAAAATACAATATAATTGAAGGAAGATTTTTTACATTTAAACACTAACTCTACATGTATTTATCAATGTACTGCATTTTTCTGCAAGTTTATGTTAAAATGTGTTTAAATTATTGCATTATGACAAGAGCATGAACATTTCGAATTTTATGAAATTTTGAAATTTTCCGCAGGGACCAGATGCCACGTCCTACGTCCTACGTCCTTTTATGATGAACTAGTTCAACATTCACAATTGTTCTTTGAATGCACACTCGTTTTCTACATCGTCATGTACTAAAGTAAGTTTTTAACATATTTATTGACAGGTATAGCTGTAAAAGAACTCATTTCCGCAAACTATTACAGAAGTCGACGATTTTGGAATTGTGTATACGTCTGCTAAGCGTTGAAAGACGAAACTATCACGTAGGGTTTAGAAAACTTCTAATAATAAAATACACATACATGAAACATTAACTCCTTACCTGAACAAAGGAAGAGAGGAAAATACTACTCTGGAGTCCGTTGTTGGCCCCTCCGCTTTGTAAGCAACTGTTAATCTAGTAGGCAGCTCTTAAACTACATTTGGTGATGTATTAATTCAATCCAATTTCTTAACAGACATGTTATTTGAAAAATACGTGGATAGCAAAACTTGCGTGTAAATACAAAGGTGGATGGCATTATGTATACATCGAAATTGAGTTTCTGGCAATGTTTTCACGATTTTTCAGGCTTCTACATTTGTTATATGTAATATAGTTAATGCAGAATATTCAAATTTCCAATTTTGTACAGTATTGGATTGTTAATATTCTTGTTTTGCTCTGTGTAAATCCTATTGGATGATTAAACAACCGAAATAATTTTATTTCTAGTTACTAAAAACTAGTGAAATATATACTTTCTCGTATTTTCGTAACGGTTGCCCAACATAATATTAGCTCAATTTATACGAACATAATTTTGCGCGTTTGAATTTATTACATAACTGGTAGTGGCCAGTGACGACTGACTTCTCTTAGTGATTGTCTCATTGAGCAAAGCACATGCCTTTACGAGTATTCTTGGCCTGCCACCGTACTTGCCCGGAATGGGATTTGAAAATCCGGGCACAGGTGTCGCAGTCAATCGACTTATTCATTTTTATATTGGGCTCGGTAGAAATATCAACGGTCCTGACGCGTCAAAAACAAAGTTGAACTTTAGTAATATATGAATTCCAGAGGTTTTAATGAAAAAGAATCTATACCGTATTATAAAGTGAACTTTGATATTTTCGATAAAAAATATAGAAATAATTCGGATTGTTCTTTAAGACATTTTGTTAAAGAATTTTATTAAAAATTGTCAAAATTTCATTAAAAAATATTCGCGAAAATTACTCACATGTTGCAAAAAAGAACTGATGGTTGTTACTAAATAATTTGTTTCCAATAAATGTGTATCTTTTATTTGTGGGTAATATGAGAGATTTTGTCAACCAAAAGTATTTCATTCTGCGTTTATTGAAGTCTAGAAAAAACATTGACATTGTGAATTTGATTCATAATACATAAGATAATCCTCTAAAATGAAAAATCAATTTCTAATGTAGGCCTAATACAAGCGTTCTTCTGCATAATGCAAATGCTTAAAAGAATATGGACAATTGTGCATAAAAATGACGAACTTCGTATTGGATTTAAATTGATGCTATTACATTTTCCTACATTATTTCAGTACATTTGTTTAGAGCTTTCTCTAACCATATTTGTTTTCTCGGGAGTTATATGTTTACTGTTTGGTGTTTAGAGAGTAGAACATCAAATGGATATTAGTGAAGTATCGAACCATTACCAAAATTTTGCAGTTGTCCCTACTGAATCAAAATGGGAGTTCGTGAATAAATCAATACAAAACAGAATAAATTAAAAATGATTCAATTATAGCAACGTATCTATTCAGAATGAGGTATGATAACCCCCTTCGACTTTCACGCAACGAATTTAGTATTAGAGCACATACATTCTAATAAACTCAAATGTTCTTAACTATTTGCACTATTGGTAATTTTACCCCATTGCATTTACTACGTGACAGTCCGATCTAACCAAAGCATTATATGATACTGAATTTGAACACATTCTGAATGTATTGATATTTTACATGTTGATGCATTTAATGGTATGTTATATTTATTCTAAGATACTGTCAAAAAGTACTCGTATCATTATACTTCTGTTTTCGGTAAGCAGTGATTTTTTCTTCATAGGAAAATTTTAAAAATTTTAACTTTGATAATAAATGTATAATAGTGCATTAGATGTCCTGAATGCGGGCATAATTGAGACAATTAATTAATAAAACGTGAAGTTATTCTATTAAGAGGTACATAATTGAATGTACATTGAATGTAGAGGTGATGTATTGAGTTCTATTAAGCATTTATAAATAGAGTAAAAAATACTACCTACAAAAAGAACGCGTTGATAAGGACCGCGAGACGTGAGCCACAGCTCGTTCGGTCACGCAATACCGCGTTATGCCGCTGCGGCAGCTCCCCGGGATACGTGGACCCGCGTGTATTTCCCGATCTGGGACGGATTTAAGCTGCGGGAGCCACAAACGGTGGCCTGGGACGGTGCGAGGAGGTGCCAAGTGGGTGGGCGCCGTTACGGTAACAGGGACGAGGCTGGCGGGCGGCGGCGGAAGGCGGGGCGGGGAGCGGGGAGCGGGGCGCGAAGGCGGTGGCGGCGGGGCGGGCGCGGCACTCCAGGGAAGGCTCTCCTCAACCCGTTCTCCAGGGCTCCGCGCCGGGCCCCGACGTTACCCGCCTCACGCCGCGCCGCCCCGGCGCGCGCCTGCGGCGAGGCCTGGGGCCTCCACCGCACGATAACGACAACAAAAAGGGGGCGAACACTGCTTTCCTAACTGCATATGCGTATGGATATTTTCGGTAAATATGCACGAGGTGAAATAATTTTGTGTTTTCAAGAGCCGCGTAACGAGAAAATGATATTACGTGCGTCAGATCCCCTCGAAGTAATTTAATGAAGGAAGTTGAATGGACATTAGTTTACTAACCACCTCTCGTTTTAGTCGTGTAAACGTGTTTTGGCTTAGTGCAACATTGTAACTTTTTGTTTTTCTATGACCTAGGTGTGTTTGATTACCATTTTTTGCGTATATATTGTAAGTAGTTGTTTTTGTAAGAGAGATTAGATGATACAAACGTGTACCAATGAAACATTATTTCGTGTCCTGTTCACTCCTATTCACTCCAGAAATCACACGTAACAAGCATCAATATGTCTGAAAAATGCCTTCGAAAGTTGGGACAATATTTCGAGCAGCAAGGATGCAAGCCGAAAATGAAATGTGTGGGTTGTGTATTTACATCCACTTCCTACTAGTTGTTTACAATTTGATCAAGACATAGCCATTATTAATCATTTCTGTAATTAAAAATTAAAAAAAGAGTAATGGTATATTTAACTTTTATGACTGCAGAAACGAATACAATGTTAACATTGCTTGGACATGTGAAAAAGAAATGATGCTCAGCTGTTTAAGGAGCGTCATTGCGTTTTTTAAACATTTTATGGGTTTCTCGCTTTCTTCATGACGTCATTCAATTTTTATTTTTAGTTTCGCCACTGCCTGCGTAACGTTTACACATTATATCAGCAGCGATACTCCGTGTGTGACGGATCTTCGTCGCACGCGGAACAAACATTGCGAGGGAGCGCGCGGAATCCGAGTTCGCGTCTAGCGACCCAAGAGGATGGGGCGGGGCCTGGGCGGGCCTGGGCGGGGCGGGGCGCGAGGCGGCGCAGACAGCGTCGGCGGCGGGCGCCCGCGCCTCTAGCGGAAGCCGAGCCGCGTGGAGTTGGAGGTTCTGGGTGCTTGACCCCTGGTTCGCCGCAACCCGCGCTCCTACCGTGATTCGCGGGATGCAGTCTGCAGGCGGCGGGAATCGATCGTGGCAAATGCACCGAGAGCCGCCGGCGTCATAGAGCTCGCTGCTTTCGCGGACCGTCCCCAGATCCAGAGGCCGTTCTATAGTCCCCAAACAGTGAATGATGAATAACCCCGGCGGTGCTCAAAACAGATGCATCTGGGCGGAAGTGACATGCAAGGCTTGAGAGCGTTGAATTGAAATTGAAATGGGACTGAACTCTAGACTCTTCGCTAGAAAATGTAAACATAGTAAGAATTTATAAAATTTTCCTGAAATCTAAATACTTTTTTTCCGTGGAACTATTTCTTTCTTGCTAAACAATACGAAACCAATCAGAACACGAAGACAAAAAAATTACTTCGAGTAGATTGTATGAGAACATCCCAGAATTTACATAATTAAATTATTTTATATTTATGTATCACATAATTTGTTTTCCAATATTGCACATTTAAGTTGTAGTTCATAATGGGACTTGTCCTAAAAAATACGAGTCTGAAGTGTTTTCTTTTAAGAGTTACAGTTGTAGCTACATTAATGCAAAGGCATTGTCTGTAGATTTATTTTCAGTTCTTTCTCGTTAAAGTAGTAAGTACGAACATTACTTTTCTTAATAATTGGTTAAAATGTGATGTGAATTGAATGTGGCGTTTTAGAATATCAGATCTAGTTATATTGTCACAATATACATTTGTAGAGTAGAGAGAGATAAATGTTATGAAAAGGCCATGATACTAAGCGAAGAAAGTAAATACTTTTTACAAAAATTCTGTATTTAGAGGTTTACTCAATCACTGTCTTTGCGGAAACTTGATTTCCCAGCAAAGAGATGTTGCGATATAGCACTAATTACTTTGAAGTACACATTAGTAAGATGAAGTCTATGCAATTGTTTTGCGAAACCTGTTCCCTTACACTAAAAATAAGTTTGTGAAAACGATGTGAGACAATATATAATAAGACGTTTTCATTGAAACTAATCGAGGTCTATAACAAAACGCGCAACATTTCCGGGTTTTTTTTCCTTCTCGTTTCTTTTTCCTAAAAAGAGGTTCTTTTTCATATTTCTTCATCACATAAAACTCGACAAAGTGTATTAATTCCCGTGTTGCATGTCAAATATATAGAATCGAACCAAAGAAAACTTAAAATAATTACGTTTTTTTCATTTATCTAAAGAAGTGTTCTGATTGAAATATTCCTTTTATTTATGGACCACATCATCTTAAGACCTGTACAGTTATTTTAAACTATTAAATGCAAAACTACACTACTTTTTAATTACACTGCACTTCACTTCACAACATTAGCAATTCATTTCTCTTTCCACTTGTATATTGCACTACACTAAACAACCCGTCACCCACTTCAATACAATACTACTTTGAATATAATTATGTATTTAATAAAGCAACGCATTTATTAGTAATTATCGCAATAATAATAATAATAATAATAATAATAATAATAATAATAACAACAACAACTTTTATAGTAAGCCTAACTTACTAAATTAATAAAGTTTAGAAAGTTCATTAGTTAATTTATTTTTAAATCTTTGAACACCCGGAGGAAAAGTTTCCAAGGCTGTCGCAGGTAACATATTCCAGTCCCTAATTGTTCTACTTGTAAAGGAAAATTTTCCAACATCTGTTCTCTGTGGCGTAGACTGAACTTAATGCCTGTGATCCCCTCTACTAAAATAGGAGAGTCTACCGAGTCGGATGTAGATATCTTTCCATGCTGGATGACCGGCATACGCTTTGTACAGGGCTCAGAGTCTTGCCTTAACCCTCCTTATTTCTAGCGACTCCCATTCTACTTTCTTCCTATTGCTTCGGAAAGTAAATTTATTCGCTATCTTCTGTACTGTATTCAGATATTCCTTTTGTGAATTTCTATAAGAGTCCCGACAAACAGCCCCGTATTCCATTAATGGACAAACTAGGGATACGTAAGCTAATTCTCTCGCTTTCGCAGAACTCTATTTAAGTATTCGCATAGTAAAATGCAAGGACCTCCAGGCTTTCCCTATGACAGTTTACATGATTTTCCTAACTCAATTCGCTACCAAAAATAATTCCTAGGTACAAGTTAAGACTCTTGGAATATTTTCGTTGCCTAAACGGTATTGATTTTCACTATATTTGCGGCCCGTACCAAACGTGATGATTTTGCTTTTCGAACTATTTGTTGTCACGCCATTTTTTCCGCCCGTAAATGTAATCTATCTAGATCACCCTGCAAAATATCCTCGTCTACTTTTACGTTTTCTACTTTTATATTTTCATAATTCATAAAACAGATACTACTTACTTCAAACAGATACTTAATAAAAGAAGTTACCCCTTTTTAAAAGTTTAATTTACTTGTCTACCCTGTGTCTTCTTTTGGTCCAATTAAATATCTAAATCATATATTAAGTTTAATTGTTCTATAGTATGTCGTTGTTGTTTGTATCCAATAATTCTCCATTGAATACAATGTTTTGCGGCAATATCTTGAAATATTCAATTTGGTACATAATCCGTTTAAAATTCACGTCTTTTATTAGGTTGCACCCCGAGAAATTTCTACACGTGGTCTTTACGACGAACTAAATAAAATAACTTCTCAAGGAGATATGGCACAGCACATTTAAGCAACATCTAGTTTGTGAATTAGATATTGGATACTCTAGTATCCAAGGACTGCCGTTATTAAACAAATGCTATTAATTAGTCATAATTTCTTTACTTGATGGTAAATGATTGCAGATGAGTTACCCGGGTTAATTAGATCCACCATGATGGAAACATGATGGAAAATAAATGGAATTATTCACCAAATAAATCCGATGAAACTTACAATAGCTGTATAGATTTTGTAATAATGCAAGGAATGTCAAGACAACAATATGAAATGTCTTGTGATACTTATTCGCAGCCGCTGTTACAAAGCAAACAATTTAAAGTAAATAACGAAAACGTCTCATTGGTATAATTTGAAGAAAAATAAAGTATTTGGAAAGTTTTTCTTGGGTACTCATTATTTTATGTTCAAAATATACTTCTATATGGAATAATCAGGACATTAGTACAAGCTATAAGCTTATGACATTCTTAAATATAAGCAAAACTTCTCCACCAAGAAAATAAAAAAAATATTTCACACAAACGTTTGAAACTCATTGGATTATGCACGAGATAAAAAAAATTCTGGTGGCCCTCATTGCCGGGGTGGCAGACGAGAACTCTGCCAGGTGATATTGGACAACACAGGTAACTGGTGATAGACGTATCTTATTTGAAAATTAAAGTTCCACGAACATTCGATGACGTAGATAGATATTCGAATAATTTCCAGAAATACGGATATTTCCTCGTATATTGTTCTTCAGTCCCCATTACGCTTGTTGATTAAGTATACAAATAATACTTTTCTATTCAAACAGTTGCTGATAACAGTTTTGGGAAGATGCCAAAAATGTTATAATTATTCAAAGTGATCATGACCATTGCTTTATACGAACGCCAACGTTATTGTTCGCAGATTCCGTCGCTGAATTCTGTAAATTGAAAGTATGCCTCTTTGAATTGAATATTTCAAGTGGCCTCTCAGCCCACTACGCGGCGTCACCCGGACAGCGAAGAAGTCATCGACTCGAGCCGCGGAATCCTACGCGTACAAATTGAAAGTATGGCGGATGTTAATCAACAGCTGCGAGGCACATTTAAAATTATGTAGAAACTGAGATAAGAATTAAGCTTGAATTATTTAATTCTGTTTAAGTGATTTCTCGGGCCCGAGGGTTTTATCATCAGACTTGTCTATTTTTCACACGACTGTAGCGATTCTCTGAGAAGTGTTTATGAAATTGCTACAAATATACTATTAACAAAAAAATATTCTTTTAGTTATTAAAGTTGTTATTTCAATCAATCCTGAATCAATTTGAATCAAGTGCTTTTAATTTCAAGATAATTCTAAACGTTTGAGTCGTTCGTAAATTGGTATACCTTAAATTCAAGTATTAAAAGTGACTCATTTTAAATACTTGTGCTGCGAATCTATTTTAACAACTTCATCTGTCATGATAAGAGTAAATTTTAACCAATAGCCAAGATTTTTATTTTTTGAAATATAAAATTCAAAGCGGATCAGTACTTTAATATTAAAAAAATAATTTAAAAAGACTAAATTATGCCAAGAGAGATAAGTAATAAATCTTATGCAGATAATAGTAATATGTTGCGAAAATTATAAGCCAAGAATTAACTGAAAAACGAAACTTCTTCGTTTCTTACATCGGTGATAGAAGAGAAAATTTGTCAATAAACTTTTCATAAATTGTCAACTACCAATGATATACTTTACAATAACTAACCCAGGAGTTCACAATGAAAAACATTTTAAAATAAAACTGATGTTTGCATGGTGGTATTCTGCTATTGGTTTTACACGAACTGTTGGAATGTATGAGGTGCATCAAGTGAGTTGTTGGTGAATATGCTAATGTAGAATCACATATATAGGAGACATTTTTCATAATATATGAAAACTTTTTAATATAATCGAAACTAAACTAAAATTTCATAATTTTGATGAACGAAATGGCCAAAAAAGGAATATTTTGTGATAACATTTACAATATATTAATGCAATTTTAACCGTTTTTATAACGTTCAAATAAGCAATAATAACCGTTTCCCCAGTTATGCAGAAGATTCTGTTAGAAAATCTAAATTTGAATTAGCCCTTTCAAGAATTTAACAAACGAGCATTTTATTTACAAAAAATGCAAAAGCCATTGGATTAAAGCAAATGTACTTACTGTTTAGTATTACATTTTGAAAAATTTGAAAACCTGAAATTTCTAATTATAGGTTATAAAATTATTTTTCATTCTGAAGCTAAAATGAACTTCAAGAATTTAAAAGCTCGAAATATGAATTTTTGCTAAGTGTTGTCCGTGTTTCATTTGACGTTAACATTGACTGTAATTCTTAGAAACAGCTCATTTGTCAGAGGTTAAACTGGATTATGCAATTTTTTTTATTTCAAAGTTTTATAAACAATTGTGTGCAAAATGTTGAAATGCAACAGATCATAATTTCGAAAATCATTTAGTTATTTAAAGTTAACATCACGAGGATAAAATATATTTCATCAGGATTGTTTATATAATAATACAAAAGATGACAAAGGTATTCCCAAACAAAGTAAAGATACCTCTCAACGATTTGTAATTTGCTTTTACTGATTTTTTCATTTATCACGAACTGCAATAAATTTAGAATGCACAGATATATTGAAATATTAGCAAAAGGCCTCCATTTATGTTTTAAGCCAAATAAAAAAACAGAGTATCTTATCATCAGAACGAAGATGAACAAAGGTGGGAAACGTAGGAGAGCCAAATCGCACAAATCTAATAAAAGGTTGATTCACCTTAAGAAAATATCGTAAATTGAAAATGTTCCTGTAATAATTTGGAATCTGATATTGAAAGATTGAAATTACGATGAAAATATATTTCTAAAAATTTTGTATTTCAAACCTTTTAGAAGTATATTTTCATCATAATTTTGACGTACTATTGTTTCTACAAATTACTACTCACTTTTTAAACTAATGTTACCATTTCAAATGTAAATTTACTATGGAGATTACAGAGAAATAAGCAATCAATTTGAGAAATTTTATATTAAATTCTTGTGCGTAGCGCTACATCTAGGAAAAGTAATTTTTTCGTAATTTCTCTGTTATTTTTTCGCATCGAAAGCTAATGCAAAATTTGCATAGAAATATTAAATAATTATTGCAATATTTTTAATATACTGAGGTGCGTATTAAAGATTTAAAATAAACAAATCATTTCTTTATATACACATAATAAATCTCTGTAAATTTGGGGAATATTTATACAAAATGTAATGCTATGAAAAATGAATATTTGTACAAAACGCAATATTAGTGTAATGAGACAGGTGTGTTCTGTTTGTGTCCAGTAATCAGACACGGATTGACCATTGGTAACCCAAACACCCGGACATTCAGGCATTAAAAGCACATGTATCATTAATAGCGACAGTAGGTGACAAGGTGCGGTGTACAATATGTGTCAACGCCTCTAAATGGGACACTGTCCTATACCTCCCATCTGCCTTAGTGGGACGCTACTCCATGTGAGGAACCGTAATGTCGTCGCCAAATCTGGAAAATCTGGCGGCAGCCGCGGTGACTGGAAAGCAAGGTGGCGGGGAGGCCGCGCGGGACGAGAAGACAAGCCCCAGAAATCAATAGAGGCTGCCGCTGATTCGGGACGTCTTAAGGCGCGGCACGCACGGCTGGGGCGCAGGCTGCCGACGGCGGCCCTCGCGCGCGCCAGCCCCTCCTGTCCACCGCCCACCGCCCAAACCGGCCGCCCGCCGTCTACTAATCATCGCCCGCCACACGCCACTCTCCGACCACTCCCCGGCCGTCCACCGTCTACTGCTCACTGCCCGCCACTCACTGCCCAAAACCAGCCGCCCACCGCCCAAAACCGGTCGCCCACCACCTACTGCCCGCCACGTCCCCCCCCGCCCCTCCCTCCCAATTCGCCTCCCTTTCGTCTCCACCGCCGTTCGTTGGTATTCGCTCTGATGGCTCCGAACCTACATGCTGTCTCTGACAAGCTTTGCATCTCTTCCTGCTTCAAAATCACCTACATGTTTCTAGTCATGTTTGAACCGTCCTCGCCATGCCCGCGGTTCTCATCATATGCTCTTGGCCACATTTCGCTGGCGGCCCCTCTCGCGCCGCCCACATCGCCGCTCCCTCTTCGCCGGCTCCGCCGCTGCCGGCCGCTGGCCTGCCTGCCTTGCTTCATTTATAAGAAGCCGCCCTCCACGCCTGCGGACCGACCCATGAGGAATTCATCGAGCCGAGCGTAGACGCGATTATTTATAATTCACGAGCAGAAACTGCAGAAACTTTCCTTCCTATGCATAAAGCATTTCTTTCTTTCAAAAACATGCCTCCCTAATATTGTTTAGCTTAATAATACAGGATTCGAGGCATAGCTTATTGTTGAGAAGGGGAAGGAAGGAGGAGCAGAAGCAAAGGGGCGGCGGCAGAGGCGTCGTGGTCGGCGATGGCGTCGGCTTAAGGAGAAAGAAACGGAAGGGTAAGCGAGTGGGAGGAAGGTGATGGAAGGATAGGGGCGGTGGCTGCTCAGCTGAAAGACGTCGCGAAGTGGGCGGGGCTCTTTTCCCTTCATCTTCCCTGAATCCCCGATTCGGTCGCTCTCCTGCCCGCCCATGTCAAAGGCTCTGCCACCGCCCCCATTGCCACCGCCTCGTAGCCATACGGCGGGCTCCGCCCCGATTCTGCCTGATCTCGCCCTCTCCACTCCCCGGCGCCTCGGATGGAGCGCGCACAGTTCTTTTGCCTATCCTAATGCCTCGCTGGCTATCCTTTCTGCCGGTGTTACTGCCTTCAAGGTGAGGCATTTTTTAACGTCTGCATGCAGCTTCTGCGAAATCAAAATACGCTCTCTGGTCTACGAGTAAATAAGATGCAATATCAGCGAAAATACAGCGGGCAAGGGGAGACAAGACTGTATAGCCGAAAAACCCTACCAAAAAGTTAAACTATCCATATGATGCAACAAACAAATTCAAAGTACATAATGAAATGGAAACAAAAAAATAGGTTCTTCAGAATTATAATGACAAAATAATTCTAACAATGTAATTCGTTAGTTATTTTCTTTTTTCAACTTCAAATAAGCTAAATCAGTCACATATTTATTTCTGTCAGATTAATTGAATCATTTCTTCATTTGTAACAATTCATGCAATTTGATACAGGTTTCGAGTATTACCCTTCGTACATCCAAAAAGTCATACCTGCCGTACAACATCAGGACTTCTCTTCTTTTGATTGCCAATCATCTCAATTTATCATTTTATGTATATTATACTAAAGAATACAACTTTAAATGTAATTAAACATTCAAAAAATTATAACATAATCCATAGTTCGTAGTATAAGATGCATGGTTTTAGGCAATTTTTAAAACCAATATTTGTAAAAATTACTTTTTTGTAATTAGAGAAAAATATGACTGATTCAAACGACTTATAAAAGAACGTCGACCTAGTTCTGGTAATCTTGGCCTGGACTAAGTTAAATGGACATAAGGGCAGCGTGACTGACTCAGTTGCTAAGTATATTCACAGAGTTTGCTGCCCCAGTGAGAAACTTGTCCGACTTGACCGAAACTTTGGAATTGATATAGTGTACATCAGTCACAGGCAGTAGTAGCCAACTGCAGACGCATTGCGTTTCATAATTGGTGAAAACCCACAAACGCAACAACAATGTATCGAGATGTAGTTTGAATGGACGTATTTCTGCTTAAGTTTTTTTAATTTTAATAATTACATTACAAATTAGTTTAAGTTGTCATCATAATAGCAAATTTGTTATTCTAACATCAAATAATTAAAAAACCGCTGCGGTCGTTAAATCAAACAACTATTTCCTTTCTGTCCGTTTATAAATAAAATTGGCAAATGGCATGTTCGTAACAAAAATGTAGTTTTGTTTCACCTGTAGTGTATATTGTGTTATAAAAAGAACCTACCTCAATTTATGCCGTTAAGAAATTGCGATAAAATATTGAAAGGGATGATTGGACAAGCGACAAGACCACACCCTTAAGATCTATAGATTAATATGGACTCAGTAATCATTATTACTGAACTGAAATTTGTTTACACAATTGTCGCATCTTGTCACCTTATTGGAGAGGCAATTCTTTCTTAATCGAGGTGACAATTATTTGAACAACTTTAATTATATTTTTTTTCTAAGCTTTACTTACAATTCATTAAAACATACTCACGCAAGCTCGTATTAGCAAAAACAATATATCTTAAATACATTACAATACAGAGCCAATTATAGTAGATGTCTAGTAAAGAAGCATGGCAAAAACGTTTGTCCGCATAAATGAATACTCACATCAACATTTCAAATATTCATGCAAAGCAAATATATTATAATATACAACTATATTATATAAATTAAAAATATATCAAGGAAATACGTAACGTTTGTATGCGCATTTGTAATTTTCGAATGAATTATAATAAATAGATATTATGAGTAAAATATAACTTGGAAGTAGTTAACAAATGCCAATTATTGGTTTCAAATAAAAAAAGATACCAACAGAAAAACAATTTTGCGAAAATTTAACAATAGAAGTGTCATTGTTTTTCAGATAAAATGGAATCAGAAAGTATGTGATATTTTTAAAAAAGTTTTGATACGCATTTTCTGTAAACATTATCGCTAAATATACATTTGCAATAATATATTTTGGAATATTTTCTACAATATTTTACATTTTTGTCGGTTTATAATATTTGAGAAAATGACCTGGCAACAAGTTGTCAAATATTAGGGCAACTTCGGATTAGGTCATAATATGATTCCCGGCACGACGTCAACGGTACAGATGGCAATATTGTTGCTGTTAGTTTAGAGAGTGGTGTGAGTGAGTGAGTCGGTGACAAGCGGCATTCTGTCGCCAAACGCGGGAGCAGGTACGGCACCTGATAACGCGGCGGGTGGTGCCTTCGAATGGACCCGAGGGCAGCCGATCACCCGGAGGAGCCCGAGCACGTGGGGGTTCGACGCGGCGGCCCGCAGCGCCCAGAAGGCGACTCACCCGAAAAGCGGCGTCGTGAGCGGCGTCTTGGCGGCGGCCGCTGGTCAGCAACGCACGACGGCCGGCGGCGGGCCGGCGGCGGCGCGGCACGTCCCACACTGGAGGGCCCGGGCGGGCGGCCGCCAGCCACCGCCAGCGGGCCCCGGGCCCACCACGGGCTCCAGGGCCTTGCGCCCGCCCCCGGCCCGCCCCCCGGCCCGGACGCTCCCGCGGCCCAGCCAGTTAGTCCAGTTTAGGTGAAACTTTCCTTCCGAGTAGCGTTTTCCCGCGTTCCCTTTCTGCGCGCGGGCTCGTCGGCCGGCGAAGCGTTTGTAGCCGAAACAGGTTTTCTTTGGCTTTTATGAAACGGTCAGCCTTCTACAAAGATAGTATAATAGCGAGCTGGACATTAGGGCGGGGTGGCCGCCGCCGCTGCCGTCACCACCACCGCCTTCGCCCAAGAACGGGAAGGCGACTGGAGGAAGACGGCGCTGCACGGACTCAAAATGCGTATGCAAAACAAGTAGCACTGTTTCCCGGCGGGCTGGGCCGGCCCGGGCCGTGCGGCCCTAGGGTGGACCGGCCCGCGCCCAGCTCGCGGCCCCAATCGCACTTGCGGCTGGGAACAGCGCCTCGGGCGCTGGTCACCTCTTTCTCGCGGGGCCGGCCAGCGGTCAGCGAGGCCCGCGGGCGACGGGGCACCCCGCGCCCGCCCCCTGCCCCCACCCCGCCGCCCCGCCCCCGCGCGCCGCTGGACACCCGGGCTGCGCATCGCCCGCGGCCGAATTTTCGGCTGCACCCCCAACACTCTGCTCCGAAAGTAGAGCTTGATGAACGGAACAGAGCAAGTCGTTCTGCTCGCTACAGTAGGTATTGGAAAAGAAACAATGGTGTTTCTTGATGCAATCGTTTGCTCTTAACGGTGTGCCTCTTTTTCGACTGTAGAAATACATCTGAAAGAAAATATGTTTCCAAAAATTAAATGTATCTGTTTTTGTGTTTTTAACATGTTTACGAGATCAATAAAGTTATATGTTACGGGCACAAAACAAAATCGTTTCGACGGCAAATCTCGAGTTCTGTAATAAAAAGATGTACGATATTCTAGTGACAAAAAATTGATAAAGGGTATGAAAATATCAAATATATTTTTACGATTTTAGCAATTTTATTCTATTTCAAAATAACTTTTTCTTACTGTTTTCAATAATAAATTATGATTTCTGGGGTCATTCCGAAAGTAAGTTTTATGGGCAGCTTTATTACAAGGAAGAAAACACTGCCGTACGAAACAACAATCTTTCTTCAATTCACGAGAGCAGAGGAGCAATGGTAGAGGATAACAGCAGAAGACGGACGTCGGACGGATATCGAAAGACGTCGGTCGGATGGGTGCCTAGTGTCCTCATTCCTGATCACAAGTCTACAAAAATGGCAATTAGCCTTGAACTCTGGATGCGGTACTCAACCGTCGAAAAAACACCAAATTGTCGCGTTCCGCAGGGAAGATGATGTTGAGAGTATTTTGATGAAAGAGTCATTTTGGGTGCCGTCGATGCAACACCCTATTGCCTCGCACTAAGTAAACTAATGACTGCCATTCGATGTAAAAGACCATGGTTCTTGGGTTGAGGGATTTTTTTCGTGGATTTTAACTTTCGTGGACTCTGTGCAGCAAAACATTTTTTTTCAATTCACAAAACATATTCGTCCTCTGAGATAAGAGACATTCAATCACTAGCTCCGACCTTGACCCCAACATTTTTTTTCCTGTTTTGAAGTCATCACTTTCTGGTCGCCACCTCGGAAGCAACAAGAAGCTACAGTACCCTGTACAAAATTTCTTAAAACGCTTGGCTACAGTTTTTAGTCGAAAGGTTTTTGAAGTTGATTTCACTTGATTTCACGACAAATAAGTCAATGTCGGTGGCGACTACGTGGTGAAATTTCAAAAATATTGTATTTTGTTATGATGTATTAGTATTGGATTGTAATAAAGCTCCGCTGTAAAAAAATTACAGTCGTTAATTTTTGGAATGTTCCTCGAATGATTATTAAAGTTTGTGACAATAATGATGAATGTTACATTAATGCAAACTATTTATTAAAGCAATCTTAAATAAGAAAATAAAATATGTTTATGTATTTATTTTTTGCAGAAACAATAGTTTATTTAATACTTACGAATGTTGCAAACAGTAAAAGGATTGTATTCTTATATTAATTTCTCGTTGAATTTTCTTTCTACTAGTATATTTCGGGAAGGCAAAATCCTTATGATGCCCATTGCACTCTCTCTTCAATATTAAGAAATATTTTGTAAGTGTAAAACTTCAAACCAGAATAATTTTCGTGTGTCATGGCCTTCAAATAATTCAGATTGTTGAGGCACTCACGGACGCAATCAGATGATTACTGTGCAGAAAAAAATGTCAACACATTCTTGCTGAAAATTAGTTCCAAAACGGTTGGGATTTTGTCCAAAATTTTCCAAAAAGAAGTGTATGTGTGTGTGTTCTGCATTGCTTAAAATGACACCGGCGAATCTATTAGTCAAATTCAACTTGCAATAATCACATCTAAGATGAAATTCTTTGGTTAGGTTATTGCCAATGTACAAATCATCAAGTAGTCAGATCAGGCCTGTTAGCATGAATTTCGACCCAATACTAAATGTATTTCCTTCTAGTTTTCAGAAGTAACAAACCGGTAGCGGTAGCTCAGGGCATCAACTGATGTCAATGCAGCGCCTCTGACCGGGAGGTCCTAGGTTCGAATCCTGACGGCGCCAGGATTTTCGACACAAGCTTTTCGACACTAGCTTTTCAGCTAGGTCGAATTCAGTCGCTCTCTGGAGGAGTATTCTAGCGGCCGGCTGCTCTGATCGGTAGTTTTCCGTGGTTTCCCTGATCAACACCAGACGAATGCCAGAGCAGTACCCTACCAAAACGGGCCACGGACCGTCCGCGATCTGTCCTTCCTCTTCCTTGTCCTATCCTCTCCTCTTACACACACACTTACACTAACATGCACTACACTACCACATATTCCGGGAGACCGGTCGGGATCTTAGAGCTTGTCCCGGCTGGCTGGGGCGGTGCCCCGCTGGTGGGAGAGTCCTGATTAGGGGGAAACCTTACTAGCCGACGGTAGGTCGGCGCCGGATCTTGCCACCCAGCGGGGGAAGATCACCGCCATCTCCCGAGAACAATCACGCACTACACTAACGGGACTAATGACCGATGCAGTTGACGCGCCCGGAAACACGAAAAAATCAATCAATCATAAGTAACAACAGTGATCACATTTGCAATTATTATTAAATTAAGCAATAGCAAAACAAATACTTATTAAATGTAATGAGTTTTTTTAGCTGCAACAATGTTTCTGGAAGGTGTACATTTACGTTTGAATTTACTATTAATTCGGATGGAGCAAATTATTCCGAACTAGTTAGAATACTCAAACGATCAAAATCCTTTTTCATATTCACGAACCTCCAGCATACAAGGAAAGAAGTTTCGGTGTTCAGTCACCGTTTCATGTTTCTGCTAACAAACTTAGGTCGCATCACATAACGCTTTATAAAATTAAGCATTTAGCATAAAATCAATATAATGCATGTGTAATTATCCTTAAATTAATGTGTCGTTAATTATTTATAAACGCAGATGATTTTATGAGAATTATCTTTTACAATTCGCAGACTATTTTTACAATAGTGTATACCTATTTTGGTACATGTGCCCGTTATAATATGTAGCCTGTAAATGAAAGGATTAAAACTGCCGTTGTTTCCCGTGTTTCGTCGAAAATCAACTCTCTACGAACTGTACTCGTACTAACTGAGGCGTAAAGTGATCATGTTTACTTCGCAGCTTATTTACAGCAAACGAGCCTCAACCACCTCGTAACGAATTTCATCTCGTCGTTTATACTTATGTTTCAGTGATTTGGCCTCGAGATACAGCCATTTACCTCCGCGGCATCTCCCTCCAATGGGCAGTATCTGGCAGCAAGAGTTGCACACCGCTTGAATATGAAAACTGGAAAGCCTCCTCGTTTCGTCCTCTGTGGCCAACATTTTCTGCGGCGAACATCAATGGGAGGAAGTGGCTCTCGTGTCGCCAAAGCAGCGTAGGTGGGGTGGGGAGGGGGGAAGGTGGTGGGAGGTGAAAAAGGGGAAGCAGGGCCCTCTCCTCGACATCGCAACTTTCGTTCAGATTGAGCTTGGACATCGCGGTTATTGGGCTTGATGGTCATCGTAATGCTCCCGCAGCCGACCCGCTCACTTAGTTTTACCACCCATAAAGCTACTCCCCTCCCGTGCGATCCCCGCCCATGGCACCCTCCCTTCCTTTCCCTGTCCCGCACTTACTGAATCCGGCCGCTTGTTTTATGGAGGTTCGGTCATCGACGCTGATTACGTGATTTATTTCTCGTAAAAGAGAGAACGTTATTTCAATAACACCCGATGGCGGAAAAGGTAACTCAGCCACAGTTTCAAGTGCGTTCTTCTTTCCGAAAAGCTCTCGTTCTGACCACGGTGGGATCACCGAGGTTAGTTTGTGTTCGAATGTTTGCGTGCAGATATTTCACAACCGCAGTTTGCGTGGACAGTAATTCGATTATGTTCATTTAATTATTTATAATGCCCCATTCCCACGGCGCCTCCCAATATGAGATGTGAAATCTGCTACCTGTGTGAAACCTTGTGTTCTGGAGTTTGCACGCATTTGCAAAGTATATACTTAACTCGACAAATAAAGGAAAACATGAATACTCGCGCATTTGTATCGCCAAATTGAAATAGTATCTTTTTCTTACAATGCTAAAATGTGATTTTGTAAAAATAATTATATTTATAACCTGCATATATTGCCTGTCTGTGTAACCTGTTGTTTAAGTCTAAAACTTGAATGAACAATTAAGTATTCAAAGTAAAGTGTTAATATACGAGCCAATCATAAATCTATTTTCATTAAAACATCTGAAATTATACATACTATCTTACCAGAAATAACAAGTGTCTTTTGCTTCTTTTTACTTTCTCGCAAATTTATATTTTAACTTTCACGTATACGTACACATATACGGCGTAATATACGTAGTATATACGGAGTAATATATGGAGTATATATGGAGTAATATATGGAGTAATATATGGAGTATATATGGAGTAATATACGTAGTATACGGAGTAATATATGTAGTAATAAACGTAGTATAGAGAAAGTTATGTAATGCTGCGGGAAATCGATTTCGAGTTTTCAACGAAAATACATGTTTGGGAAAATACCGAAAAAGTGTTGTTTTTTTTTAAAACGTCCGTCCGTCCGTCCGTCCGTCCGTCCGTCTGTCTGTCGGTCTGTGAACAATACTAGTGGCTAAACCATGCATAGAAGGTTTTTTAAAAATTGAAGAAACCCCTGTCAATCTGGTTTTAGATGAAGCTTTGAAATTTTGAAAAATGTTCTTTAAAATTTGGGGGTACTTTATATGAAGTCCCTTGGACATTTTCGAAAATTTCTTGAAAACGACTCCAAATTTTTTACTTAAATTTCTTGTAAGAAGAGAGTAAAACACGCTCATAACGGTGGCATAGGTTCGATTTTCACGGTTAACTCTGAATTTTCGAAAATTGCAAACGTTTGCATTTTTCCTGGCTCTTCCCACAACTACAAAATTCAAGATGATTTTTCCTTCAAATGAAATTTGCTCTCCATAATTAGTTCTTTCATTAAGGTCAAGTACATTATTTTGATAATTTTAGTGGTTTTCGCGTTACACTGCGTGCAATATTTGCAATTTAAAATAATACAAAAAAATATTTTCTCAAAAACGGCTACAAATTTTTACTTTAAATTTTTAGTAGGGATAGGGATAAATTCACTGTATATCATGATATAAATGTCATTTTCCTCTATTCTTTTGTTTCTTCAAAAATTACAGAAGTGTATTTTTCTTGAATTGTCTCTCACGTCGTTAATATTTATTTTAGCGGCGATTTGTTCACATTATTATATTAATGAGTACATGTGATTTAAATAATGCTATATAAAATTTCTCGAAAACTAAACAGTTTTCTGTAAAAATGAGAGAAAATTCCCGCAATTTGAGAATCGCTCAAACCCCATTTACTAAAAAAATGGCTAAAATCTTTTCTTCATACTTTCCAACGGATAGTGCTAATTACGCTGTTTAAAATTACCTAAAGTTCATTTTGGGTATTCATTTCTTTTATTAAAAAATAGACAAATGTGTTTTTAAAATACCTCTCACGCCGTTAATATGCAGATTTCCAGCAATTTGTAAACACAATTTCATGTGTGAGTTCATGTACCTCAAATGACAAAGTAATTTTTTTTTTTGAAAACTCAAAATATTTCTATGAAAAAGAGCTTAAAGTTTTGCATTTACAGCAACGATTAAACAACATTTTCTTACAAACGGCTTTAAATTTTTCAATGAAAATTGCCATTTATGACGACCGAAAATTTGAGAAAATTTTAAAAAAAATGTACTTTTGGCAGTGACAGATGGCAGCTGGCATGAGGATGGGGCAAGACCGTTACGCCAGTGCACTCCAAGGGAATTATAACACTTTACTACGAGAAATTCTGTGCAAATTGTACCACCACTAGTTTACTCTTCCATTCATAACATGGATCTATGAAAGGATCAACTGTTACAGTTGTAGTGGAACCTTTAAAAGTTATTAATATATTGGAGAGATTTTTGCTCTGTAATATCAATTCCATTTTGCTACACATGAATTTGGAGCATAAACAAAGTAATAATAGAAAGTTCGATTGCCATAATAATTTCACAAAATTTTCAAACGCTTTACGCTACAGCAATCAATAACAAGTCTCGTCTACATAATCCACCCTCGCAATAAACAGGAGTCTTTCGCTCACAAATGGAATGTTTGCATGCACTAAAATGAGTAAATAATGGCATTTTAAATACATTAGGATAAGCTTTTCAAATAGAGGTGAATAATGTTTTTCGCGCGACGTAGAACGAGGAAACCATTCATCAAACCGAGATATCATAAACCCTACCTATCTATGGAAATATTTTATTTGTGCTGCCAATTAGAGCTAGAGCTTCTCGGAAATTATAAGAAAAGTTATGCTAGTCGCGAGAGCTGGAAAGTTGCATCATCAACCCGATGTGATAAATCGCCAAAAGGATACTCGTTGGAACCAGGCGGAGCACCGTCCTGAATCCGGCGCCGGCCGGTGTCCGTTGTGGGCCGGGACGCTCGTAGCGAGCAAGCGGGCGGGCTGACCCACCACACTGCGCCAATGGGCCACATTAGTTATTCGTCGGTATACACTGTGTCCCTCGAATCCATTATGCCGGGCGCCCGTTTTAAGAAACCCGTTTGATCGAAGTGTCCCGGGTGACCGGTCCCGTTCGTAGAACTAGCCAAGGCGGACGGTCGCCTGGGCCTGAGAAGGGCGGCGGAGGGTGGCAGCGGGCGGCAGCGGGCGGTGGGCGGGGTGGCACCCGTGGGCCGATTCGCGCGAGCAAACAGGTTCCGTGGCTTCGATCGGGCGGCAGAGTGTCGGTGCCGCCGCCGCCGCCACCGCACGGGGGGACCGGCCAGGCCTCAGTGGGGGGGCGCGCCGGCCCGGGCCAAGGCAGCTGGACATTGTCCCGCAGGAGCCCACCGCACCGCCTCGGGCCGGTCCTGTGGCGGTGGATTCACACGGGCCGGCCCGCCGCCACCGCCACCCCCCAGAGCCGTTGGGCGGACGTGCTGTCCGGCCCCCGTGGCTCCTAAACCGCCCGCGGCCCCCGCCCCCCACCGCCCACCGTGCGTCGCTTTGCGCGCCGCCCCGGCCGGTACCCGCGCCGGGACCGTTTTGAGTGATAGCCGGCGCCTCTCGGCGACCGGCCGACGGCCGCTCGGACATCCGTTGGAAATAATTCGGCGTCCGGTCTGACAAGCAGCTCCCCAGACCCCGTCGTAATCCGTTGACGTCTGGGACAACTGAAATTGGAACCCACAAATGTTCAGGAAATTTTCACCTTTATTTGTAGGTTTTCACTGTTCATTTAACAGAAGGAATGTACAGAATATAGATCTCCTTTAGATTATATGGCATAATCAATATCCGCAAGCAATTTGTTTTGTAAATACAGTAATATTTTATTACATAAATTTTCCCAGAATGTGTCGTGCGTAAATATGTAATCAAGGAAGGGTACTAAATATGAATGGTCTCAAAATGGTATATAAAAACATTAATATTGCAATTAGTATTATTGTGATTAATATTATTATGGTAATAACTTTCATAAGAAGCGATGAAAATTTATTTCGATACTTACCGAAATAAAGTTTGTTTTTAAACATATTCTGCATTAATTTCAAAGATTTTTAATTTGAAAGCAACTATGTATGCTGTTACTGGACTCCAAACAACCATAATGAATTAGAGATGTATTATCGTCTTTTATAATTTTCTTCAAATTGGATGTTTACAAAAATGAATTCTCTAACGATTGTTATTGGAACTGTGAAAATTCAAAGTTCTTTTAGAAGGAATATGCAAGGTAGGCATTGAGTGAAATCCACTCAATGAGAATTACGTTGTGTAATACAATAATAAGATGTTTTTGTAACTCGCCTTTCGACTTAATTGCGCTCAGCAAACAAATATTAGAACCCAAAGAAGAGACCAATAGACTAAATTCTTGGTTATTCCATATTATACTAATGATTCATGTACAATGTCGGCTAATCAATACTTTTTGAAAACGAATTGATTGTTGCATAACCATGTTTCGTGTTTTGATACATGAATAGTCCCCTAATGTATTCATTATTAATCTGTACTTATATTCAATATATTTTTGTATTACATAATATACATGATTGATGAAATTAAAAAAAACATAAATTAACTTTAAAAGGGTTATATATATTTTGAACGATTTATATTTTGAAATATGAATATTTTCAGGAAATAATTTCTCTATACCAAAAATTAGGCACACCTTGCATCATGCGAAAACAAGTCTCCAAGAAAGAAGCAGTTGGACATTAAATATTTGCTATTCACGTGTTGCGTCATGAAATAGTTATTTTATATGCTTGGTGTGTAAAGATCTGTTGTGCTGTATATAGAGTATATTATGTTATTGCATCATGGGAAAAGAAGTAACTGTTAAAATGTTTAACTTATTTCTGTGTTATACGAAAATATTTTATTTGTTATTCTTGAGCAGTGTGCGTGTTACGTTTTGAAGATATATTTTGTTAACTACAATTCTTTCTATTTGCGAGCAAATGTTGCGTGTTGCTTTGGAACAGCGAACTTTTTTTTTTTATATATTTAAAGAATTGTTGTACTTTGTATTCATAAATACTATAATAAGGTATTGCAGTATTTGTTAAAGACTGTTTTTTTTAAATACTTAATTTCTTTATGTATAAAATATTCTTTGAATTGTCAAAACATAATTTATAAAAATTATATCATTCTTAGTAGTTGTGAGGCTGCAAAGGTAGTTAATATTAGGGAACGGGAAACGTATTCTGGCGTATTGTTTCACTACCTGGTCACAGTTGGAAGTTAAATCGGTCAAGGGCTATTACCTCCTTCAAGTTGCTGGAATAGTTGTCTGTCTTGGAAGCTCTAGTGGATAGAGACACAGAGAATGTACCGGTTACGATTCCCGATCTGAGCAGTTAATTATTTGAACAATCAAAACATTATTTATAAAATAATAATATATTGCCAAGTTAACGAGAGTATTTTATTTGTTGTTCTTGAGAAGTGTACGAACTACTTTTTGGAAAACCCTTTTGTGTGGTTGTGTATTTGGGTGGTTGCGTCGATGTAATTTTTGCTGCTGCAGGCCACCAGTGCAGTCCCTGTCATGTTCTTTCTTGCTGTATTTCCACGTCTTCCCAATAGATAACTATCATGTCTTTATTACAGAATGTGACCTGAAGCTTGTAGAAGTTCCTTGCTCAATATCAATTGTTTCTCATCGATATTACGTTCTCTTTAAATGTTTTTGTAAACATACGTGATCCATATTGTTAACATGGATGCCGAAAGGCTTCGAAATGAATTATTTGTGGAATCGAAAGAGTTTGTTAAGTGGGTGACCGATGTTATGCATGACAGTGGTGAGGAATTACATAATTATGAAACAGGTGATATTGGTGGCGTGGATAGTGACGTAAATATTTAAAGTAGTCGAAATAAAAAATAAATATTAACATTTTATTTTTAATAATTCTTCATCCAAATCAATTAATTACAAACATATAGTAAAAGTACTTCGTTGAAAAATTGAAATAAACAATTTATGTAAGTCAATATTATTATTATTTTATATATTTATTATGATTTAATATTATTTGATGCAGTGGTGTGCCTCGCATGACCTCGCAAATAAATTCGGCCCGAGGGACTATAAAAATTTCATAAAATTTTGGCTTTGAATGGGTTAGCTGAATTTCGAATAGTTATTTTATTAAAACAACTAAAGACAATTACAGATTCATGAACGTAAAAAGATAAATGTTAATACATTGTGGAACTTACTAATTTATTAGTTTCAATGCAAAGGATGTAATGTATAGTATCTTGTACATTTTTACAAAACCTTATTTTGGACTAATTTCATTATAAATGCAATCAATTTATTTAGTAATATGATAGTACAACTTATTGATTACATGATAACGAAATGTATATTTATAAAATTAATGGCCCTTAATTTAACGTAATGTTTAGATAACACATTTCTTAGATTGTGAGAAAACAAGCATATACGACCATTTAATTCTACAAACGTGAAGAATATGTAATAAAGGAAAAAATTTTTTTCAAAATATACTTTTTAATATACTACGAAAATTGAATATACGTAATGAGAAATACTGCATTTGTAAAGGAAAAGTTACTTATTTCCTTAACAAAATACTTTTGAAATGTATAACCAACTTGAATAACAAAAATGAACTTGAAATTCAAAAATAAAAACATTATTTAACATTTGTGAAGTGATTGAGTTTTATTGGTTTCATTGGTTTCACAGTTTTTCATCTACGTGCCTTGACGAGGTCTGGAAATCTGCATTTAATCCCTCATTTATGTTGTTGACTTGCTGACATTAAAAAAAATTGAAATTACATTTAGTGTTTCAGTTCGACTTAACATGGCTAACTTTATTTAATAAAATGCATAATATGTAATGCTGCAAAACATATTTGCAAAAATTGTGACGTATATACACATATTGGAGATCCCTTTTACAGAAAAAAAAAAAAGATTTTTTCAAAACATCTATCTCACCGTCCGTCGGTTTGCCTCTCTGTCATCTGTTTGTCTGTGTCAGAGTCTGTCTGTGTGTCCGTTCGTCCATCTTCATAACTTCATGGTTTAACGACATAATTAAAGATAGAGTTATTTCTTAATGCAACTATTCACCAATATTAGTTCTTTCAATAATTGGTATTATTTTTTTAAAATATGAATCAATTTAATTTTGATTGAACTCGAAACAATTTTCCACAAATATGTAAAGTAGTTTTTCAAAAACGGCTCAAAACCTTTGTAAGAATAGAGAACAATACAGTGATTTTTTAAGGCACGAGTGTGATTTTCATTTAAGTTTTGAATTTTCAAAAAATTGAGAATATGAAAGACGCATTTTTTCCCTATTTTCCGCTCTTTCTTTCGTGAAAAGTTTAGCGAGACATTGCTAAAGTATTCATAGGATTAAAGTTGCAATATTACATTTTACAACCTTTACAATAAATGCATGAACTTGTATCTTACATGTGCTGTTGTAGTGCTACTATTAATGTTCTCCAGGAAAGTTTCTGCGCGCTGAGACGAGTCAGTACCTCGTATTAAAAATTGCATTTACGTTGGTAGTAACCAGATCACTAGGAAACAACTGAAGGTAACATCATTTCTTGCATATGTTATGAGTGTGGTATGTAATTTACTTTAACAAGTTGCAGCCAACATAATTTCTGTTCATAGCACTTTCACCAGCAAGGTGCCACTGCAAAGAGACTTTCTTGGCGTGATGTATTTTTCTTATATCGGCATTTGTTTCTAACACGGCAAAGGATTTCTACATGCTCTTATCATTCTCGCGAAGAAAATGTACGTACTAGTGATGTTTCTACTAGATGCGTTGATAAAGTTGTTTCTTATATTTTTTCACAATTTCTTACAATTTAATTATTATGGGATAAAATCAAAGGTCAAATTATTGGGTATATAATAGAAACTGCAGTGTATCTTGTTGTATGTATAGAGGTTGCTATTTTGGTTTAAAATTATTTTTAATAATAAAAAACTTTATTGTAATCCACGGTTCGATAGTATAACTTTTCTTTCGGATATCGAGGTATATAATTCAAAGCCTTTGTTTAGAAGTATTTGGGTATAATTAAAAACCATTTTCGTTTACATAAGTACAGTATTTTATTTTTCACCCACGGTAATATTTAACCATTAGTACTTGGCAGAAACTTTCAGCTTCCGTGAAAGAATACATTTCCAAAAGAATGTGTAGATTGATTTCCAAACATACCTTCTAATTAGTTTGGATATTTATATGCCACTAAATGATATTTGTATAAAAAATAGTAGGTGGATAAATACAATAACATGTTCGAACGAGAAAATGCGAGAGGCAGTGCGGCAATATGCGTTAGGATCACGTGAATAAATTTTAAAACTTTTTATTGCCTTGCGAAACAATCGCAAAAATGTAATGTATCTGGCGGGCGAGGCGCATTTGCATGGAGGGAATCGGGGTGGGGAGCGATGGCCGTCAGGCGCCGACCGTCTCCCCGACCTGGGCGATGCCAGAGCGGCGCAGCTGGCGGCGGCGGCGTGGTTGCGGCGGGCACGTGCAGGCACGGGCGGTGGGGGCGGCGGGCGGCACGAGGCCGGGACCGGGAAATTGTCTCACAAGGCGAGTCTCCCCTACACCGGAGACGTTGGTCACGATCGTAATAATCGATAGGTGGAGGTGATGCGCCGGTTCCGGTTCCCCCGCCTCCTCCCCGCCCACGCCCGCGGCCGCGCCCCCGCCTCGCATCTCCGCCTCCGCCCCGTTCCCGGTGTCGGTGCCGGTCCCGCCCCGCCTCCTCTGCCACCATCCTCCCCCCCGCGCCCCGCTCAGCCGGCGGGCGCTATCACGTTCCCGAGCGCGTACTCACGACTAACCGGCGCAATTAGCGGGTACCTGCACCCCGCCCTGCGGATGGCGCAATAAACTCAATTATCTCCTTTTCGGAGGCGCCGCGCGCCGCGGGCCGTTTCTTGGAGACGCCGCGCGCGCTCCCCCGCCCCGCCTCGCCCCGCCCCCTTCTTCCCCTCCGCCGCCCCGGCGCTGCTCCCGACATCCCCAGCGCCGTCCACGCGCCTCCGCCGCCAATGAATGGCTTTTTGTTCGAACGCGCCCGGCGCCAGCCAGTGCAGCGGGTGCGTGCCGGTGGCAGGCCGATCACCTCCAACCATGCCGATCACCATCCAACGACCTATCAATGGCCTTTTTCTTTCCTTCCAGTTCTAGGATTTTTTTTCAATTGTTTGCTGCTGCTGTGGTACCTCAAGAGGCTTAGATTAAGGAAAACCTGAAATTGATTGGTTTATGTGACTACCTAATATCAGATACTTCTAAGATGCGGCGCTTAGCAGTGCTGTCAGATGTTTTGTTTATTACTTGGGAAATTCAACGAAATTAACTTCATTCAGTAGCATTAATGCTTTTTCTAGCAATCACTGGCAGTCATTTAAGGAGTCTGTAACATACGCTATTGGCTTGTCTTATTAAGACATGGGTAATCAATCAATTAATCCTTTAACAAAAAATATTCTTATGGAAATTATGTAACGCAATTTTACGGATGAAGTATTTTGAATGCTACAGTGCATTTGAGTTTGTTTTTTTACATATTTGTATGTAAGTAAATACATAAAAACAATACATTCAGTTTTGAATTTATTGTTTAATGTAGTTATGAATAAGACGAGTAGTCTTGTATATTAAACCAATTGTAGTATAATGGTGCAAAGCCCAAAATAGCTCTCCTTACAATTCAGTGCCACTTGTAGGAATATTTTACGCTCATAAAGTAGCTCTAGAACGAAATGTGCTTTCAGGAACAAAGAGGTGATTACTGGCGTTACTAATTGTGTGGTTCCAGGAAACTCAAGGGTGCATTGTGGAGAATAAACACCTCTGAAGGAATCTCTTTCCCCTTGAATAATCGCCTTCATATTGAGACAAATGTAATATGAATTTCAATGGAATTATATTCGTTTCCTTCTAATGAACTACTTTGGAGGCTTCAATCAACAGCAACCATAATGAAATACTTCCAGGCGTTTTATGATATTTTATAATTATGATATTTTATAATTTATAATTTATGATATCCTATCAATTAAGTTGGAACATTTTTTTAGTTACCTTGAGAACCTCCACCGCAAGTTCAGTTATTTAGTAAACTTACAAAATCCACGTAGTATAAACGACAACTCCAGATTTTAATTACTTTTTATTATAACTACCATTCCCAATTACCATCCATGGAATTTCACACTCCCTATCTAAAACATGTAGAACAAGTAAAGGAAGAAAGGTTTGGTGAGCGGGCACAAACACGCGGCGATCGTTGCCTATGCGTGGGGGTAATGACTCATATGTCAATGGGAATGTGGCTTGGGGAGGGGGGTAGTCACAATGGCGATCTATCTGCGGGCTGGACAAAAACTAATAGTGAGCCGGAGGTGGTCCGAACGGGGCCGTGGGCCGAACTTTGTAGACATAGGGGTTAAATGAATGATCAATGCAGTTTTCATAAATTCATGTGTAGCATTCCTTCATTGTAAAACTTATTACGTTTTTCAATAAAACTCCTTAACACAAAGGCCCAGGATGAGGGTGGTTCTGAAAATGTGATGATTGCAATTATTTAAATAATGGCTTCCTTATCAATATTTTTGCTGACTTTTCAAGTAGTAATAATTTGAAGTTATCTTGGATTCTTTGTGGAGAGTTTATAATTGTTTTTTTACCTGCTTGTAGATTTTGAAAAGTTTAAATTAAATAATTTCTTTAATGACTCATAAATATCGTAAATTCACTGAATAAAAATCTACGCGTTAGTCATTACTTCACAATATCTCAACGGCTCAGTCAATTCAGAGGTAGCATAACATTTATCTGTACAGCGACTCTGATCGGTGGGTCGTAGGTTTCAAGTTCAGGACGTGGTGGCGGATAATCGACACTAGCTATATATCTTGATTGAATTCAACCACTGCCCAGAGGAAAACTCTAGCAATCGGCTCATCTGATTGGCAATTTTCCGTAGTTTTTCCCATCAATACGAGGCAAATTCGGAATCAGCATTTGAAAGTAAAAGGGATCACCGTCCGGACGCGTTCTATGTATGCCAATCCTTATTCCCCTCCATTCCATCACACGTACACACACATACACACACTCACACACTCACTCAAATTGACATTATATGCTCTACACTTCACCTGATGTCGGGAGCTAAGAGCTTGTCCCGGCTGGGGCGATGCCTTGCTGGAGAAGATACCTGGAAGTGAAAAACATTGAATACGCCGCAGTTTAAAAGATCATACGTGCAGTATAATTCACAGCTTCTTGTTTTATTCTCAGATTCTTGTTATAATATTCACCACCAACCCTTTGGTTGTTCTACATTAAAGCATTCACCCTAGTAATTGGGAGGAATAATTTTTGGGCATTTCTGTACTGCTGCATTTTGGCAGACATATTTACTAATTGTGAAGCACGTGTGGGAAACATATTTTCTTCACAAGAAAGCAACTAAAGCCTGTCATCTTAGAGAATATGGCATGACATTTTTTTCATCTTGGTAAAAATTTCAAAAATTCTAATTGTGATCCTTAGCTACTTTTTGTGTCAATAGCGCAATATCACTACTTTTGACTCTGTAATTCGATCAATGGAAGCTTCTTAGTAATGAATCATTTTATCATTTGCGTTATGAATCTTTCAAAATCACACTTGTCAACGCCAGGAAGTCCGCACCTCACATTTCTCTATCGTCAACTTTGAAAGTTTCAACTACTATTTCTTTTACATTTCCAAGAACCTTAACGCACTTCTCCAAAAGATAAGTTGCCCCCACAACTCCCTCCTAAACATTTTTTTCTTGAACGAAAACGAATCAACGCAAAATCTAAGAAATTTTTGACTAGCAATCTGTAGCATTTTGGCTTAATTTTCCAGAACAAAATGGTACAAGTATCTCTCTAAGGTGAGGAAAATATTAAAATATAAAAACCAATGATTTTACTCCATTTTAAAAATGTGCTTCTAATTTTGATTCCCATGTTCCTAACTTCTGGTCGATGATTTTAGCTCTTTAAATGCTTACAATAGGTGTAAAACCAATTCGTAAGATTGTGTGGGATATTTTATTAATGAAAATACATATTTATGTGATTTAATATGTATGTTTTTTAATTGATGTGTTTCCGTTTTTATACATACTAATGATTTTTTCAAATTAGAAGATACAAAAAATAAATAAAAAGGAAGTAACTTTCTGTGAATAATATGAAAGAAAATAGCAGTGAAATCCAAAATTCAAATAAAAGTAATATTATATTTTCAGCAACCATTATGATGTTTTGAATCAATGGGAAGCTTTTCAACGGAACGTTTATTTTACTTAATGTGTAGTCATATGCGATGGAGAAGCCGGAGTAGCTTAGCGGTGGCTCAGCTTCCTGACCTGAAGGACCCAGGTTCGAACTCCGACATAGGTTGGGATTCTCATCTGGTGATTTCCATTCAGGGAGCCTTTGAGGTCGATTCAGCCTCTTTTCCAAGTGATTATCAAGATATTTTCTTGGGGTAAAAGCGGCCGGAGCGTTGTGCTCACCACACAATCTTCTCCTTGTGCCAACGGCGATGAATAGGTGAAATCCTACATTCACCTCCCTTTTGGGCCACATCGGCTTGTGGGTATTTTTACAGTGGTACCTTTAGCATCTACGATAAAATAAAATAATTCTGTCATATATGCGTTTTCTGTTGTGATTATTATGCTGCAAATATATTTTACCTGTATAACAAAGTAATTCTGAACAATAAATCATAAATTTATCAAAAAACATTCTGAATTTTTGCAACTAACATAAGAATATCTAAGGAAGTATTCAAAAGTTGGAAACAAAAAGTAAAAAAAAAAGAACTTATAATATTACGGAACAAGAACTTTATTCAAATTTTTATTTAATGTAATGTTTTATGTACTTGAATCTCCTATATCTGAATGTATTTATTGAATTATTTTCGTACCATAATTTATTTCAAAAATAAAAATAACCACTTTACCTCTCTACATAATAGTTGAAGAGAACGTCCAATTCTTAAATTATTGATTCTTATTCGATTATACACTCTTCCTAATTTCATCCTGGCGATGGGGCATTAGCGTATGACGAAGGAGATAAAATTAGGCACATGGTGGTTTTACAAAAAAATTCGTGGAGGGAAAAGAAAACAACAGCAAATTTTGAGCACTTCACCAATATGATCTTAAAGGCATTTTACTTTAGAAAAAACGCTTATCTTATATATCGAAGTCTGATGTTTGAAAACTGGATTATTTTTCAAAGAAAAATATCCAAACGTTCTCTGTATCTTTTTGCCAGCTCCAAATACGAATACTCCTAATTTCCAGTAGTCAACTGAATTGTGAACAATGGGCATACGTGGCCACTGCTCAGTAATAGTACTTGAGATAGGATGGGGAACGGATTTATTAGCAGGGACGATATACGGGCACTTTGCCCAAATCGTAGTTCTGCGGGACACTCCCCGCCTTAACATCCTTAATGCAATAGTAGAGAACGTTTTGATACTCGATAATCACATACGTTATAGAATAAATTACGCTACCAAAAGAATATTTCCTCTTCGTGAAAAACAGTTTTCTTCATCCAATGTTAGACTCGTGCAACACCTTATTCCGAAGATATTCTGGAATTTCTTCTCGTGTTTCAAATTTAGTTTCTTTGGAAAGTAAAATTATGACTGCATTACTTGGAGTCATATCCTATTTCTTATTCTTTGTGATGCTGAAAATTATAGAAAAATTGAAGAATGTATTGTTAGTTCTCGACACCTTTATTGTTTGGGATAAAAACCTCTTCATCTCTGTACCTTTTTTATGAAAGAAAGGACAAGAATATGCTCCGTTGAAATGTCCAGGTCAGAAGTCTTGAGAGGCAGGTAGCAAAGGTACGTTTACACAGGTAGCGTAACCTTTAACAAAAAAAGGACGGCGGGTCATCATTAAACGTCGGTTACTTTTACTCTCCATTCAGGGAACCTGTAAATTATTCTAGACCTGCAGAAGAGGTGGAAGCTCCCATGTCCTCAATCTGAATTCAAAGGTATGTCGTTAAACGCCAAGACAATGAACCTACTTCACGAATCAAAGAAGCGAATATAATGACGTCCAGTGGTTGGAGTTTGTCTACTGACAAGTCTGTTGACAAATTCTGTATTGAGTAGTAGATTGCTTGTTTTATATCGAATATCTGTGTAACTGATAACACTTTGTTTACCTTTCCTTGTGAAATGTATCTATTTTTTCCTTTCTCGCGCTTCACACGAAAATTCTAGAGAAAATTATTTAATGCTGCGCGAAAGAAACGGGAAATTTTCGACAGAAAAAATAATTATAGGGCCTTGATAACAAAAAAGTGGATAAATCCATTTGCTTAATTTAGAAAAAATCCTTTAACACGTGTAGACAGAATCCGTTTTGTGGGTCCTTGATACCGAAAAAATCGATCATCTGTGAAGAACGCAAGCGGCCAATTTTCTCCAAACTTGGTATTCCCCAATCGACCTGAGTGATGTTGCAGGCCCTTGAATTTGAAACCGATATTTTAATTTTGGGGAGTACCGTACAAGATACCCCTCGGACATTCTCAAAATTTAAAAAAAAGTGGCGCCATCAATTTTGATTAAATTTTGTTGTTGGATAATGTGAAAGACTAAACGTCTTAAACGGTGAATGGCGCAGATCTCATGTTGATTGAAAACTTTGATTTTTCGAAAATAAAAAAAATCAGCGTCTTCCTACCACAGCAATTATGAAAATACATTTTTCTTAATGAAATATATTTATCAAAAACGTATTCAAATAAGGTCATATTGAATTTTCCGAAAATATGAATGTTTTTTGAGTAATTGAGCATCAAACTTAGTCGCTTGCTCTGAAAATCCTGTGCTTCGTGATCATAATTTTACAAGTGTTTTGTGACAGTTGGATGTGTTAGAATGTGTATATTTTTTCATATTTCTTTGTTCGTTTCTTACATTACAGAGGTCATTTCTTTCTTACAGCTTTTGTTATAGGTTTTAAAAATTAATCTAAATACACATACATTATTATTTATTATATTTTGATAATATTTATGTTATTTCGTTTTAAATTACGTCGTTTAATTGTGTTAAATGTGAAAACGCATAGATTAGCGGTTATTGTTGGTTGTTGTAACCCAATGTTGTAACGCCACACTGATAACAGAAGGCGATAGTGACGGCTGCCTTTTGTTCGCGGTAATAATAAACTAATACTTTTATATATTCGTAGAATATTACAATGCCGTGTTTATTAATTACTATTATATATTTTCCGATCTATTTGCATTTGTTTGCCAAAGCTATTAGTATCGTATTATTTATTAACTTTTAATTATTTTAGTTTCTCGCATATTGCATTACGAAGAATATTGTAAGGCTAAAAAACTTATTCCATTTGTTCGTAGACACACTGCCTACCTTATTGAATGAATTCAATACCAGAAATATATTTTCTTTTGAAATTTTGAATAAAAAATCTATTGCATGAAACTATAAAATTATCGCTTGAAACTATTTGTAATGTTTTAACTATAAGTGCTGTTTTAGTTAAAGTATGCTTTTTCTCATTGAACATGTTTAAAACTACCGTGAATTGTTTCAAGAGCGGCTCCGAAAAGTATTTAAGCATATGTATAAAATTAAAAGAAAAACAATGTCGAGGCTAAAATAAATCGAAAAATTTAATTAAAGATAATTTACAATTATTTTGATATTTACAATGCTTCAAGGACGAGGCCGCGAGACATTAAACTTTTGACTTTCACGTTGCGTTATGGAACTTTTACAGCAACTTTTTTGATTTTCTTGGTTTGTAAAGATTTGTAGTTTTGTATATTTACTACACTATGTTATTGTAATATTCGTTATGACGTTTTGTTACAATATTTAATTTATTGCAGTGTTATACGAGAGTTTTTTATTTGTTTTTTTTTAGCAGTGTGCATGCTACGTTTTGGAAAATTATTTTGTGTGTTCAGCCTTTTGCTGCTTCAGACGACTAGTATGTATATATACAAATTATAAAATATCAACATCTTTCCAGAATTTTGTAATTAAATTGGCTTCAGAATTTTAATAATAAATTTTCGTGTTTCAGTGAAAATAATTTTAATTTTATATATAGCAATACAATATTTAGCAACCCACAAATAATACAAATTCTCACTGTGTGAGATTGAAATACATCCACTAATGGTTGATACACATCGTAAATGTTACAAAAACAACTTGTGTGATTGGAATCTTTAAAAATCGCTTTATTAAGTTCGCCGTGCTTTTAAGGCTTCTTAATCACATAAAGATAAGTATTATTTTTTGTGGGTGCGTTTGAATAACAGTTCATAAAGGTTGCCGAGAAGAGTGGGAAACTGGGGATGCGACAACCAGTTTTAATTTCCCGAGATAGCAGTACATGTATCACGTGGAGGGAAAATTGATAAAAACAGAATTTGTATACTCTGTCAACAACATATATATGAACAAACACAAGATGATAAACGTTTAGTACTCCTCAGTTTGAGTAACTGAAATAAAACATACCTTATGGATTATTTTTTTATTTATTTGGTAGACATTTGATGGGAAATACAAACTACATTTCATGATAATAAGAGGTAAGATCAAAGTCTTGAGGTCATTACAAGGCTTACAAAATGTAATATCCGAACCTTTCAAATCTTCTTATTCATCTTTGAGATGGTCTGTGCATCTTGCCAAAGTTGCAGAAGATATACCAAATGGTTCGTGTGAGGAAAATCCTATGAAATGAGAAAACCTTGCCTACAGGAGGCGAATACTTACTCATGTGCTAAACTCTTTTTAAACCAATTATAATAGGCATGAGTGAAACATTGTTTGCCTCCCAGACTCTGGTATCTTCATCACAAAGGAAAGATAAAATGGGCTGGAGGCATGCCTCTACATTTACTTGCCGCACAAACATGCTCATTTACACTCATCATGCAATCATTTATTCGATAACTGGTCTAGCTTCCGCAGCTTACTACTAACCAATAATAGTTCCCTAAACACTAATAACACTTTCTCTAAATGCCGCATTCTTCGTGGGAGTGAGCAGTGGCAGGTGCCTGTGTTTTGACGGATGAGAAGCTACTTGGCGTTCCGTGACGGTGCCCGTGGGGGACGTATCGCGATTGCATCCCGCGGTCTACTTTTCTAAGCCTGTTACCTGCATCCAAAATAAAAAAAAAAAAATAAATAAATAAATAAAAAAAAATAAAAAAAAAAGCATAGCCTGCTTGCATCACCTTCGGTTTTCCTGGTGAGTACAAAGAAGGAATGCGACAAGGATGACCATGTTTTCAAAACATCAATATTTTTTATAAAATCACTGATTTATTTAACATTCACTTTCCAAAGCCGAGTTTTTGACAATGTTTTATGTTCCACATAAGTACGTGTTCGATAATTTTAAATGAAGAAGGTCCATCATAAAAAAGTTCTGTAATAATTCAGATGTCCATAAATTGAATATTCGTCAGTTCTAATTGATTAAGGGTGAAAAATAAATAAAATTCGTCAATAATGAAACGTACATAATTTTCGAATCAGGCATTCCAAGTTTTCTTAATTGTACTCACGCGTTTTTTACCTTGTTTTGTCAGTTAAATCTTATTTAAAATATTATAAACAATAGTACTATCAAATTAAATTCTCCCCTGCATGAGCTTCAGTGGCTACTTATCCAGTTTTAAAAACATCGGTATTTAAGAACATCGATGGTTTATTTACAACGATGTATTAATTTTGATCATAGATGTTTAGAAACACCAATATTTTGTTGGGGATTTCGTATCCCTTCAAGGAAAAGTTCTCAACGGAATTGGTGCTTTGTAGATCGCACGATCACTTTTATATATGAAGAACATTAAGGAGAGAGAGAGAGGGAGTACAAATCCCTTTTAACGTTGCTCAATTTTACAATTGTAATTTAATGTTTAGATGTAATGGTCAAATAAAGCTTTTTTTTTAATTTAACTATTGGAGTATTCTTAATTTATTGAAAATGATTTCTACGTATATTGCGAACTGCACTAAAGAGCAAAGAGGAGGGACAAAGTGTCCATGGTATAAAATATGCAGAATTGAAGAAATTATTTGTTTTAGAGAGATTACACACACAATTCCAAATAATCTGTCAAGTTCATATGTGACACCACGAAACCATGAACATCACGAAAACCGGGCTAATTTTCCAGCAGTGTCAAGTTTGCGTAATCAACAGTAGAACGGAAAACTACGACGGGGACCGTCTCAGCTCAAGAAGCGTCTTATGCTGGGAAATTAGTTTGAACGTTCTCTTTTGTCTAAAACTATAATATATCTTTACCATGGATCATTTTGTCTTTTCTAATTTCTGCCAGATTTTGCTGCTATATGCCTCATTGTGCAGCGGCTGATTCGTTCTTTATATAGTTGGTGTCGAAATCCCGCCACACCGTCTGGACTCGAACTCTACGACGTCTCTATGAGTCGCTGCAGAAACAGAAGCAATGCTGGCTTAGAGACATTTTAGCTGGTACGTGTTACCAAAGGTAGATTCAGATAGCAATGCCAACACGTAGCCAGAGAGATGTGCTACGATGGAAGTAAAGTTAGTATATAGCTACAACTTACGTACTTTTCTGCGCACAGGGGTTGTAACCTTCCATTCTGGACACTATCTCGTAATAGGAGTCAATTTACACAAACGCATTGTAAGCAATTATAAAATAATAAATTGAGTGAAAAAATAAAAAAATGTATTAATTACTGTTATTCTTAATGAGCTATGTTCTATTGTGTTTTTATTGAGCATTTAAGGCAGGCCCAGTTCGGATCTCCGTTGCAAAAACAAACTTCAGCAAGCTCAAATTGATCCAAAACCATTTTCTTAGAACTATCACAAATGATCCTTGGTTTGTTACAAACACGCAGCTTCACAAAGAATTTCAAACTGAATCTAAACAACACCAGATGATATATCTCTCAACCCAGTTCTATCACTCCATACCTCAAATTTCACAACTTGACAACTTCAGACTCCGGAAAACTCCTCATAGAACCAGAATAAAAAATAGATATCCATACCAGGCATTCCTAGTCAAATTTTCCGAAATAGATTGTTTTTAGAAGTGTCTGGAGAAGATTTTACTCACCCAAATTACTTTGTAGTTTAATTTGAGATAAATTAGAATGTAAACTTTCTCTACGTGTGTAAAGTGAATTATATACTAATCTACGTAAGCTCTGAAAAAGAAACTAATTGAAAAAAATTAAAGAAGTATAGAATTATTATTTTCATCAATATAATGTAGCTTCGATACCAAATCTTTCATTTTATCTGGTTTTAATTCGTTTTTACAACATTGCGGACACAGCTATCTTTGCATAAAAAACCACAAGTACATAAATCTTAGTATTCACTGAATGCTTTTGTACTTCCAAACATCAGGATTCTCACTATCTAGTCGGTTTCACGAATTCTGAAATCAATAAACAAATGTTTCTTATTGTTTATTGTGTATGTAGATACGTTACGGGAAAATCTCTTCTCATGCGTATGAGATGGTTTCAGAGGCCCTGAAAGGTTTCATAGGCCAAGAACTAACTACAATTGATATAAATCACTAGAAATTTGACACTTGAGACTTTCAACTTTTTTCAGTTAGGGTGTACACCCTATATTTAGCAGAGAATCTAGTACAACCTCCGAAAATGCATGATCAATTTTCTTAAATAGTCCTGCAGAAACTAGGAATATATCTGTGGGTCGGAGGTGCAAGACATTTACTAAATTTTAGAGATGAGCTGTTTGAAGATGTTTTACTTTGGACTTTGATGTGGATTGATGTTATTTAAAAGGACTGTAAGTCTGCCAATTCTTGATATTGAATGTAGTATTGTATTTCTCTGGGTTGAGGAAAAGAAACACATGATTGTAACAACAATCGCAATTCGTCCAAAAATGGACATAGCGTCCTGTACCGACTCGCAGATATACTAAAAACAATATCATGCGTTGTTTGTGCCCACCACAATTTTCACTTCTTCTATTAACATTCTTTTGGTAAGACATGGTTGAACTGCACTTAACTAAACACTATTTGCGAGGGAATATTGAAATTAATTCTTAATTCTTGACCACAATGCACTTTCAGAGGTATATTGATGTTCGTACGTACTATATTAATTAAGTGGAATTCCATATTTTCCATTTCAAAACTTCCATTTCTCAAAAGGCACTAAGTATTTCCCAATTAAATTGTATTGGAGAACTCCTTTTTTGTGTCTTTAATCCCCTCCTTTTTCTGTCTTCAATCTCCTCCTATCTTCACTATCAATACTACTCGTATCACGTTTAATTGTAACTCGCGTGCTGATATAGGGAGGCCCGAAAGATGCCAGCAATGATAGCCATTTGGTCACAGTTCAAGAAAGCAATAGTAAAATAAATAAGTAAAAATAATGAACTTGTTTGCAAAAATAATGCACATAACAAATTTAATATATAATAACAGATGTCCAAAGTATTACAGAAAATATTCTTATAATGAATATGTTTGAGGAGTGAAAAGGAATATCAAATTATAAAACCTTTGTTCAGTCTAAACTTGAATTTAACTTTTTCGATGAACTTTTTCGACTTTTGAACAAAACTTTTTAGACCTTCTGTTGATTTGTTTATTGTTTAACTACATCCTAAAATTACTTATCCTGTGAAGACAAATTTCAGAAGGGATGCAGAAAAAATGTTCTGATCACTTAATGCTGTATGGCGAATGAAATATTTCCCCACATCTGCCCTTCGCTTTTGGAACATATCTGAATGATGTGATGATTCTATCATAACTTATTGTCTTTTGTAAAATTAGCTGATTTTTTTCGATGCGCGTGATCTTAATACGATTCCTAAAAAGTCAATGTTTCGACATCGCCTCTGTTATTTTTTGATCGAATGTTTGGATGTTCTCATTACTTTCATATATTTTTTTATCAATATCCTTCTAATAATTCCTGAAGTTAGGTAGTTATGATGCAATTATTTCGTTGTTTATATTTTTCCCTTTCATAACGTTATCTGCTTGTAAAAATGGTTATTGTTATACTTAGTAGACACTATTTGTTAGATGATGCATATAACAAACGACTGATACGAAAGAAAACAAACTTCTAATCGCAAAACGAACGCAAAAATACTTTCTCAAAAACAATCAGTAAACTCTGTTTTTATCTGAAATGTAGAAAAGAAGGTATTTTATCCTCCGAACTAGTTTTGGGTGTCCGTTATTACGACAATAAGTTGAAGGTTTTTAAGATTTAAGATAATCAATTAAATGGAAAAATGTCTTTAACTATTCATTTAGGAGTTAGAATATTAGAACGTTTCGTGGACAAAACACGGTATATATGTCCCTATACTGATCAACATATATCATTGCCGTAGAGCAATAGGATTTTCTACACGTGTTAATATTTTTCATTCACTCTGAAAACGTGTATCCCTCTTTTGCTTTTTTAAAATTTTATATGTAATGTGAGAACGAAACAAATAGTTTAAATGGGTTACCATTGGGAAAGTGGCGGGTTGATCCTACTAACCTGATATAAATTAGCTTGATCTGTTTAACATCAGTGAGTTTGTGAAGCCTGTCGGAAGTAAATTCTTAGGTCGTCTGCTCTGATCAGTAGTTTCTGCAATTTTCCTGACCCTTCTAAGCGAATGCCGGACCATCTCCCAAGCATACGGGCCACGGAATGCGCGCTATCCTTCCTTCCCTATCCTGTCCTTATTCTCGTAGACGGAGAGTTGGGCCCATCTCCATCCTCGTATGGCCCATCCTATCCCATTCCATTTATTCAGAAAATATTCAACAGGCGTCGGGGATCCAGTAAGCAGCAACATCCTGCGAGTATTCAAGGCACCAAATGCGTCTCGTGATGGGAAAACCGGTAAATAAATGAATATGAGAGGCAGATATAAAAAGAATTTGACATGGCCAAATTAACGACCGTCTTTATGTATGTGAATAAATGGGCATATGCATTTCGTTTGATGTGATTTAATTCGTCAAAATACAGTAAATATGATCGTGGGGGAGAAGTATGATAATAATTATATTTCATGGGTATATGCATATTGGAATGCGGAGTTGCTTTTTTCTATTTAGTCGGTGTATCACTCGTATTTTTACGCTAATGATCAATCTTAATTATATGTTCATGAAGCTCTAGAGAAAATAAATAATCAATAGCTTAAAATGTTCAGAATGCTAAATACTCTCATCAGTCTAAGACACCAAAAAAGGATGTTCATCTTTTGTTTCGCAGCATTTCACTGAGAATGTTTAGATCAATGATAATCCATATAAATTGAAAAGAGAAATTGTCAATGTGTCAAAACGCTACCTTCTGGCTTTCGACATGTTTCCAAAGTAATAAGTAATTTTGCTGGTAATACGGTTGTTGCCTTCGGGGAATTCAGCACCTAAATGGCGCTGGCAATTAGGGAGTGCTGGTAACATAAGCGATAGGCGGCTTCGTTAGCGTGGGAGATGGCTAGGGGTTATTTACATCTTATAAGGGTGTACCTCTGTATTATCCATTATAGCTACCACCCATTCAGCCTGCTGTCAAATTTGTACGGAGATCGTTCCTCCTGTGATGTCATGAGTGATGGTACGCTCCTCACTAACGAAGGCCTGCGGGTCAAGGAAGGGCTGTACGAGTAAAACGATGAGCATTGCCTCTGGCGTTCTTGGAAATGATACATTAACAATATCGGTGAATAATGCTATTTTGAGAGACACGTTATTTCTGAGACTAGCCCTTCTTTATCAGAGATCATTAGTTAAATAAGTTCACAATGAGAATGTTTCTTTAAATTATTATTGAGATCAGATCATAATTCTTTGAATTAAATAACAGAAGTACATTTTTAATAAAGTTTTTGAATTAAAAAAATTAAAAAATATGATAAGAAATGTCTTGTAAGAGTTCTATACGCAGTACGTAAGTGCGGCTATCTAAGAGTTAATGTTGCAGAATTATAAGATTGAACTTTGTAGTATATCGTTAGTATGATTCTCATTCTGTATGTTTGTTGAACGTGAGAGACGTCTCAAACGTCGAAAAAAAACAACAACAAAAATGTGCCTTTGAAATAGCGGTGATTATGAATGCAACTCATAACGAGGAAGGGAGATACGTAAATGAAGGTCGAAGGACTAGTTTTAGCACTTAAGGATAGGCAAATTGTAGCAATATTAAAAAAGAAGAAGACTGGAACTACTCTGATTCGTCAAGAGTGCGGAAGGATCCATCCCGAACCGTTTCTTCATCAACCGACGGGAAAACGACCAAGGGTTTGCCCGAAATCTGGAGGGAAGGACTGACCACACGTTGACCGATGGAGCCACCTGCAAACTTGGAAGATGAGCATGACAGGAAATATACGCTGGTATACTTCGAGGCCAGAACAGACTGAATAGCTTAAGTCATGTAAAAGGTCCTGTTTGATAACAAGGAGAATTTGTGAACGAAATTTTTTTTAAAAAAGTGTTTCGAAAGATGTACTTTATTTTCTTTAACGGAGGAAATTGTACGAATATGTAAGAAAGAGTAAGATTAAGTTTCATTAAAATCTTTGTGTATTTTTTCTCCAAACTGTCCTACATCATTATTGAAGGTAGAAATTTGTATCTCATTGTAATCTATTACTCTGCATCAGCACTTAAATGCGTAGTATTTTCAAAATACTAGTGAATTACATTTTGCGTCGTACCACTTAATTATCAAACAACCATTGTGGTGAAATGGATAGCGATCTGTACCCAGAGCGAAGATTGAAGTTCAAATACTTACACTTTCTGAAGGAATAGAGCATAATATACATAATTAAGTGGTAGAAGTGTTATTTTAATTAAACATTAAATTTTCGAAAGATAAATATTTGTACATTTTTGAAACTCCTGTTCGATGAACAGATTTTATCAAGAAAAGACTGAAGAAATTAAATGAAATACTTTCAAATATTCTTCCTAACAGTTACAAACAATACGACAAAGTATGCGGTAGTAATGAATTTTTGCAACACTAGATTAAAATTAGCTCGATTTATCTTACGAGAAAACTACACAACTTTAAATTTACATGACATCATATGAGATATAATTTTGGAAAAGACATTTCGTTGAGAAAAATATCTTTCTTCAATAATATAGTTGTAGAAGGGTCACAAAAAGTATATATATGATCTTTTATAGTGTTTGAAAATTCAGAGGTTCAGAGAAAATTCAGGGAGTAATGAATTGATCTTCTGCCATTTTTGAAGCGCAATTTGCACCACTCCAAGAAATAAAATTAAATAAAAAATTGGAGTACGTTTTGGAAACATTTTTAAACTGTTTTAGGAACTTCATGTAAAATGCGTATATCTCCCCCAAAAAATTCATTTAGAGTTTATAGAGCCACAAATTCAGTCAGCTCGATGGGGCTGGGGATACATTTTGGTGAAGATGCTGTGCTGGGAAAGGAGCTAGTGTTCTTTACAGAAAAATCGGTATCAAGTATCACCACAAAACGTATTTCAATCAAAATTATATGTAATTTGCAGAATTACATAACATTATGTAATTCACGTATACTATATTCCCCCCTCTCTCTCTCTCTCTCTCTCTCTCTCTCTATATATATATATATATATATATATATATATATATATATATATATATATATATACATACATACATACATATACGTGAAGAAAACTAAGGTTCAAAATGCTAGAATTTTGGATTTCTGAATTTCCATTGAAGATAGCAATAAAATGTATACGGGCTCGCTAATGTTTTCTTAAGTAGTTAAGGTAAAATATTGTAATGTTTCTGGAGAATGCGGCGATTTTTCGACAGAATAACTTGATCGTACCTCACATCAAGAAAGCCGGTAATTAGTTTTTCTAATATGTAGTAAATTACTTCCTCAAATACGATGTGTAGTTGGATTCGACGTCTTCTGGGCCCTTGATACCGAAAAATTGCTTTACAGCGAAACGTCCGTCTGTTGTGCTGTCTGTCCTTCGATCTATACACTAGCACCTAAACTGTTGATATTTTCTCGTAATTGGCATTCCCCGATTGATCTCGTAGGTACCGCTACCCCTTGAATTTAAAACGGATATTTCGATTTTTGGAGGTACTCTACTTGAAGACTGCATTTTTCAAAATTTTCTCAGAATTCTCCAAACTTTTGGTTTAAAATCCGTGCTCGTGTAGCACAATGGCTGTTCGAAAAATGGGGAAGAACTTATTTTTGTTGAAATCCCTAAATTTTCAAGAATGGCAAAAATTCAACATTTTTCGGCGTCTTCCCACAACTACAGTATTCAAGATTGGTATTTATTCTTAATCAAATCTGTTCTTCCAATTGTAAATTCACATCACTATAACCAAGAGACAGTGAAGCGAACTTTCTGCTGCATTCTGATTACTAGAGCCAGAAAGTTCAGGTTATTGTACCTAAAATAGCCAGGCAAAATACCATTTATTTCCTCTAAAAGAGGCAAGAAAAAGTCATTTATTCTAGCTAAAATATTGGTGTAAAAAGGCGTGTAAACAATTAAAAATCACATTTTAAAGGAATTATTGTAAAAAAATTAATAGTTAAAATGATTCTAAAATTGTTCGAAAACGATTCTAAAATTGTTCAGCTTATTCGAAATCCCTGCGAGAAGAAAAATAGCAAAATAATGACGTAAAAATCAAAGGCAAAGATAAAAAAAGGCAAAAATAGGCATTGGAAGCTAAAATATTTAGAGAAAAGTTGTTTCATTGACGGTCGTAAAACTTCTCGACGTTTTGAAGTCATGCTACAGCATGCGAAGCATTTACTTTTTCACCTTACTACATACGCAGCAAAGAGAAAGTCGCGTAATGCTGCAGCAAAAGTCCATGATTTGTCGAAAAAAATCTCTTGTACAGTCCGGATGACGAAAAGGTGCTTTAAATTAGTTCATGTATGTAGTAAATTATTCCGTCTAACACGGGGGTAGTTAGAATGTTTGTCCTTTGTGGACCCTTGATACCGGGAAATCCGTTGGCGGCGAAACGTGTCTATCCGTCCGACCTCCGTCCGTTCATGCGTCCGTCCGTCGGTAAGCCTATGTAGTCAAGGCTAGCGCCTAAATCGTTCACATGATTTTTCTCCAAAATTGATATTCCCCAATCGATCGAAACGGAATTGAGACCCTGCGTGTTTGAAACGAATATCTTAATTTTTGGGGATTCTTAATACGAAGCCTCAACATTTAAAAATTTTCTCAAAATGGTTCGAAATTTTTGGATTAAACTCTTTCGTCAGAGAGCGCAAAAGACACTTATATTAATGGCACCGGTCCAATTTTTTTTAAAAAACTAAATTTGCGAAAATTTTAAAGTTCAAAATTTTTTTCGGCGCCTTCCTAGAACTACAATATTGGAAATAATATTCTTTCTTTATGAAATCTGTTTTTCAAAAAAAAAAAATAGAAAAGGAAGGATAAAAAATTTCGAAAATGTGAATAATTTTGCGTGAAATTTTTTAAATAATTATTTATTTAAAATGGCTAAATATTTTTGAAATTGTTTTCCTGATATAGAGCAAAGGACGTATAAAAAACTGTGGAGGTACTATTTTTGGCAAACTTTCTGTATTTTCGAAAATTGCAAAAAGTGAACATTACAAAACAACAATATGAATGGTAGAGATTTCTCTTTATTGAAATTTGTTTTAAAACATAAATCTTTAAATAAGGAATAGTACAATTTTTGGAAAAATCGAGTGGTTTTCCTGTATACTTAAAATAAAGGACAATTTATGAAACTTTTTTTAATAAAAAAAACCGCTATAAAATTTTCCTTAATTTTAATACACTCCCCTGAGTTAAAGGCTCCGTGTCATATATGGAGACGAATGAAACTAACTTTTTGAATACCGCATCATATATTTTGATGGTTTTCTCTTGAAAGACATACGAGGGCAACACAAAAAAATGATTTACAGGTGATTGCTTACTGACAGAACATGTTAAAGAATATGTACTTTGCTATTCCTATACTTTTTTAATGATAACGAAATGTATTTAAGCATGTATCATACTTTAAATTTTACTTTATAATCCAAGAACAAAAAAGGTTTCTACTCCGTATCACTATTAAATCATTCTCTTCTTTTTTCCTAGCATTACTCCGTCACTGATGCAGTGTTCTCCTACCCGCCTACGTATGCCGGTAATGAATGGATGGGTCAGGACTGGCCTATTCTCCCACGACACAGTCTGGAAATGGGGAGATGATGGGATGATGATAATGATAATGGTAAGGGAATCAAGATCGCGCACTGTTCGTGTCCTTTTGTAGATGGTTCTGCGGCATTCGCTTGAAAGTGGTCAATGGAACAACTGACCTGAACACCCGGTCTCAGAAAAGGGTTTCGACAAGCCCCCAAACTCACCGTGTAACACATGAAGCATATTTCTGTCACCTTGCCGGGTTCGAATCGTATTCCTTCCAATCATCAGTTCGCTGGAACCGTTTGGCGTTGCCTTCTACGCGCCGCTACTGGTGCTGGGTTGATACATTTGCCACTTTTTTGACACTGGAACGTCGTAATCATCGTCGTCGGCGTCTAGTCTCCTTACACGCGTTGAGGACTCGGAGCACTACAATGCTGGGTCACATGTCTCGAGCATTGCAAGAGATCTGATATAACACAGCATAACACACGTGGCAGTGACGGTTGCAGTGTGTGCTACCGTCACATACAGACATCTTGTGTGGCAAACTTGAAAATATCTACAAGCCATACGGTTTTCCAGAGGCGAAGTAGTAGTTGTAGCAGTAGAAAAATAACGTGAAGAGTAGGTCACCACATTCTGGGGAATTGAAACCCTTATTTTGCGCTTGGATAAATGTTTAAATACGTTTGGTGGTTATGTTAAAAGTAAAATAATCGTGCAAAAATAAGTACGCAATGTTATTCTGATAAATATTTACTCGATCCTTAGAAAATGGAACTCTACTTGGTCACTTGGTATACAATTGGAATTCTGTAAATTGGCCCTTTGAACGATCTGGATATAAAAAAAAACGCAAGTGGAACTATCACGAGCGACACCTGTTGCTAGTGAAGCTGTACCCGAGCGAGAGCAGGTAACCCGACCAGTGGCTGACAAGCTGGAGATACACCTCGCAGCAGACGGTTACCAACGACGTCCGCGCTGAATGACGAGTCGTATTTTTCGAGCCCCAGTTCCCGCGTCCACCGCTGGTCCACTGGGGGGAGGCAGGGGGGCGCGACGCGTCGGTCGTTGCTCCCCGCGGGCGGCCGGAGGCGGGGACTGGGGGCGGGGCAGGGGCAGGGGGTGTCAGCCAGGGCGGAAGACGAAGCATCTCGCGGAGTCTCTTCCGGAGACCAGTTCCTCTCCGCGTCCGGCCCTCGCTCCCGCACGCGCCGCCGTGCGGCGCCCAGCTGCTCCTGCTGCTGCAGCCGCCGCTTCCCGCCCAGCCTCCCGGTCCAGCGGAGCCTTCCCGGCGGAGAGGAGTGCACCCTCCGCGGCCCCGGGGTCAGCCGGCGGCGGCTTCTTCGCGGCTCCAGCAGGTGCGGGCGCGCTGCGTAGGGAGCAGGTCGCGGCTGCTGGCCCGGCCGGGGCCCGGAGCGGTGGGGCCTCGTCGGGTGAGCTGAAGATGCGTCGCATTCTGCCTACGAGGAGCCCGTTTCATGTCCTTTCACCTGTCTTTCATCGTTTTTCCAACAAAAGGAGAGTAACTTGCCAAGCTCTCTATAATTCGATATTCGAATTCGAATAATTCGAATCTCGTACAGTGCGGGGATGTAAGCGTGAGAAACTATCAAGTAGAGAGCTAAGCGCGAATTTAATAATGTTTAGGCATATAGTAATAATTTTCTAAAAAAAAAAACACAATTTTCACTGAACTCAGAGAAACATTCATTATTCCAAGTGACAGAATTTTCGTTCGGAAAGAGAAAAAAAATACATATATTTTGAAATGCAACTGAAAAGAGAATGAAGGATTCCTTCTCGTTGGGAAGACAATGCGTCTCAATAAGCTGTCCTATAGAAGCCTGAAAACCGGAAATAAATAATTGTTTCTTCTTTTATAAATTGTTAAAAAATGCGAAAAAATAGAAAAGTAAGACCTTAGATTTCATTAAAATTCAACACTACATATATATATTAATTATTCACCTTTGCACATTTTATTCCTTTCTACCATTCGTATTTTAGAGTTGAAGATCTGCGTCTTCTAGGACAGTTTGAGACATCTACTCCACTTCGAGGGAAGGGTCTTCGAGGTGTTGATCGGTTCTCTACTTGACCCTAATTGTGGAAATGGAACTCATCAGGAAGGGTGGATCTGCAAAGTTTCTGTTCCGTTGTTAAGAGACAGCTCTATCAACCGCTAGAAACGGATCAGTTGAAGTTACGGAATCGACTAGACTCGGAAACGGAAATTCCCATCAGACTGTGGCCTCGTTCAAACTACATCCTAGCTGACGTCTGTTCTTCTTCTACACCGTCGCTTGAGCTTGAGGCCCATCTAGGGTGGCAGTGGCTTAAGATCACGAGGGTGGCATAAGGGCTACCGGAGCAGAAACTATGTCTTCATTAAACTAAACGAAGCGAGCATGGAAATGATAGTTCCATGCACTGCACGTGAATTATCAGAAAGTGACGAACATATTTGTTTTCCAAGATTGATATATAAATGAAGTTATCACTCATACCCTGAATGAGTGGTGAGAATGGAAATGGAAGCAGAATGGAAATGGCTGTGTGTTCGTGTGTGAGATGCGCGCATGGAGTATGTGTCTGTGTGTGTGTGTGTGCGAATGAGTATGAACGTGTGAATGTGCGTGAGGGAGAGATAAAGACGGACAAAAAGGAAAAGAAAGAGAGAGGTGTGTGTGTGTGTTAGAGGAAGAGAGAGAGAGAGAGAGAGAGAGAGAGAGAGAGAGAGAGAGAGGAAGTATACAAGAAAAATGCAGAAATGTAATAAAACAATGTTTTGAAGATCCAATGTAATTTGGGTAAATAATATTACACGGACAAAAATTTAGAGTATGGTGTTCAATTTTCATAGGACACTTATTTTCTCATCCTTTTCGATGTAGATATACCCGTCTGAATCTTCCAAAATTCATCTATACAAAATAAATAACAATTAATTTGCTTTTTTCATGATTTTTTTATAACGTATGAGCATGAGAGTGCGTTGTAAAAATAGTAATTATGGTGCAAGCAAATTCATCAATTTTGTGACTAACTGCTTCCGATGAACAAAACATTGTATAATTTTCTTAACAACGATGCATAACAAGAGCGTTCTCTGATATTTTGGAAACAGAGAAAATCTAAGAACGGGTTCTAAGTGAAAATAGAGTAAGGTAAACAGTGTTATATAATGGCAATGAAAAATCGATGTTTCGCAAAACATTTGGACCTAGACTATCCGGAAGGAGATACTGAAAACGGAAAGTCCGTTTCATCAGACAGCATAAATCGAACTTCAATGGAATTTTAATGTGAAATGTCAACAATCGTGCATGATATACCTAGACATACAACAAAATCAAATGCAGTACTTTTGGTGGTGATATGCAGACATGCGAATAGGTTTTCTCGAAACAACGGACTTTCTTCTTAGCGCGTCGACTACTCTTGGCTGAATGGGATATGTACTATAATACGTGACTAAGCTATAATACGTTCATCATCATTAGCAGCATCATCACCATATTTCGTGGACAAATTTCTCGCATGTTTCACATTTTAACAGTATAGTAAAAGCAAAGAATTTTATAGCATACGAAATGATACGGCGTTTTCTTAAAAAAAACAATTTTTCTGTTTGTTGAGCGCCATAAAATTCATAGTAACATATAGATCACACATGCGGCTAACCGCATAATTTGCGTGATCTGGACAATGCTCGCCGCGCTAATGGGGGCGTGGGGCCTGCGGGTGCGGGGGGAGCAGTGTGCGCGGGCGCGAGCGGGCGGAGTGCGGGGCTGCAGGCGCCGTGCGGCGGGAGGCGGGCGGCGGCGGGGGCGGGGGCGAGAGCCGGAGAGCGCCTCCCACGCCGCCACCGCCGCCGCCGCCGTGTTCTATGCGGCGTATTTAGGATCAATACTGCGACCATAGTCGTTGCTAGCGAGCCTCGGCGGCGGTGGAGGCGGTGGTGGAAGTGGCGGCGGCGGCGGCCTTGGTTCCGGGCGTGAAATGTGACTTTCCCTCGCGGCATTCCTCTCCGTCCCATCTCCCAGAGCGCCTTGCGGCCGCAATAAAAGCTAGCGAAGTACGTACAATTAGCTGTCTGCCTCTGTTTTGTTCCACCATGTTGATAGTCGGCTTCCTCTATGATAATAAAGCTTTTTATTGATGGAACTGCCAGCTGCAGATAGCTCCCAGCCTTCATAGTAAATGAGTGAAGTCTTGCCTCCTGATTGGCCGGGCCGCTATCTTTTCTTATTTATCTTCGTCTCTCCCTCCTTGCGCGTTGCTTGCCGCCCTCGCGCGATGCTTCCGCTGCCGCCGCCGCTCTCTCTTGCACGAAGCCGCGAGCCGCCCCCGCGCCGCCCTGGCTCGTCCCTGCCGTCCGCCGCCGGCAGCCGCCCGCCTTTCCGCCCGCCCCGCGCGCGCGCCCGCCCGCTTTCCTGCCTGCGCTTGCTTGCTTGTTTGCTTACTTGTCTCCCCCCTTTCTTTCTGACGCGAAGCGCGCACCGCGAGCTGTTGCCGCCGCCGCCACCGCCACCGCCACCGCGCTACGTCTTGCCTTCTCCGCGCCGCGTCTGTCAACTTTCCATCAAAGCAGTTTCTTTGCCGCATTTGTGCGACGGCGAAGGACGGGACGAAAGGAGGCGAGGCGAGGTGATGCGGGGCGAGGAGCGCGGGCTGGGGGGCGGCGGGGAGAGGTGCGGGCGGCTGGAGCGGTGGGCGCGCCTGAGTCAGCGGGATACGGCGCTGCTATCATTTGCCTCGCCTTATCGGAGTCGAGCTTAATACGAGCCCGTTTATTTCTTTGAGCGTTGCCGCGCCACCTCGCAAGGCCCTCGTCGCTCATGGCCGCTCGGCCGCCTTCGCAGATCAGTCTCTGGGGACGAAGAAGCAGGGTGTAGGAAGCGGGCGTGGGGGCGAGGTGGAGATAACAAAAGGAGCCGAATTTCCGTAAGATAATAGATGAAGGGAGAGAAAGGTATAACGCCCAAGCTGAGCATTAGACGTTCAAATGGGCAAAGTCATCAATTTTAGAAACTCCCGATTTACATTCTTTATTTGCTTGTTTATTAGTGTGTCATTTTTATACTAATGAGACTCGTGTACCGAACCTTTTGTCCTTTATCTTTTAAGAAATCGAGAAGCCAGCAAGAAAAATTGTATTATTTGTAGAATGCTTTTTAGCGCAATGAAAATTTCGCCACAGAAAATGATGGTTCAATGAATAAAACTAGTCGACAATAATAAAACTTTATTTCAATCAATTTAATACTTTTTTCAGTATGGTTTGAAAGCTTAGGCAAACTTTGTATCTTATAAATATTTAAGAAAGAATTTTAGACAGAAAATATAAATGTATTAGCTATTAGCTTTTTAAATCATTATTAAAAATGTTTCAATTATTCAGCTAAAGTTAATTGAAATTAAAGCAGTCTTGTTAAAATACAGGTGAGTCACGTAACTTTAGCACCTCCTATAATTTTTAAACAGTTGAAGTTATTACGATGAAGTTTTCGCGAAAGCGCATGATACAATGGGACTAATTGATGCATGTATTTGTTTCGATTTTATCACTTGTATTTTTCGAGATATTGTGGTAAGGTTTTTTATTTTTCAAATGGACTCATATTTACGGTATATTTTAAATGTTACGGTCTACCAACCAAGGTCGCGCAGCGCTCTCGCTGATAGCACTGCTCGGAGCGTTACAATATTCCTTAAACACGAGTTGCAAAATAATCAAAATTACTCAAGAAAATACTTATCTAACATACAACAATTGTACATCATTGACCTCTTCTTTTTTACGCTCGTCATGATAGACTAAAAAAATGTCTATTTCCATTTGAAAAAGAAAAAGTTACTTCAATACCTCAAAAATTCAAATGATAAAATAGAAATGAATACATTTATTAATTAACCTCATTATCTTATGCACTTCCGTGAAAACTGCATTGCATTAACTTTAACCGTTCAAAAACTGCGGGAGGTGCTAAAGTTCCGTGACTCACTCTATGTTTGTGGTAACGGAATTTATATTTAGCATTTATAATCTCATTACTCCAGAGTGAAAAGTAATATTTACTGACAATTATTCAATAGATACTGTTGTTACATAAGAATTATATGGAAAAGAGAATTACAGAAAAATAGAAAATTATTCGGTCAAATCAGTTTCGGTTATTAAATTTACAATGTATTTTAGTTCAGACCCAAAATGTTCCCCTTCCGGTCCTAAATCTGTGACTTTGTAGAATATAGTGTTCTAAGGAACGTCTTGCCACTTTGTCTTGAACTGTCACGCACGCATTGGGTTAGAAACTCGTAAATTCAGAACGGCCAAGAGTCCTGAGTGCAACCCAACCGCAATGGCCCACCAGCACTAGCGCAGAGGTCCTGCGGTTGTCGGAGAGGTGCGATGCAGACAGCTATCGATAGGCGACAGCCGGAGCTAAAATCTGTACCATTGCTACTCGACGTACATAGTAGTTTGCATCATGTATTCATCGTAGTGCTCTTGAATATTAGTATTTTGTGAATGTTATTTTATTATTACAACATAATGTTAAAGATTCGAAGATCATTTGAATATTTTCTCTTTCTTGAAGCCCTAAACTATTTATGGTAGCAGTAAATATTATAAACATTTTTGTTTACAATTTGTAATTATCATTCTTAAACACATGAAAAGGAATTTGTTGAATATTGTCGACAAAGTTAGAAAATTGAAATTCTAGGAAGGCTGGTTAAGGAATGATGACAATGTTTTCCAAACACATTTCTGAGCATCGGTGACAGAATACTTTTTTCAACCTTTCTCCTGGACAGATGATCATTGATGTTTGTACACTAAGTAAAAAAATCTCTTAAGCGATACGATCTTCTGCATTTTCATTTTGCCATTAATCCAATACTCGCATTTTTCAAGCAGGCCATCCATAAATTTCACCATTGTCACCGAATTTGTTCCACCAGTATGTAGAAGATACCCACATCCAAAGAAGTAACATTGCCCAATTTCTAGGTATCACGGCATTATTATCTTCAATACAACATACAACGACGCAAGATATAAGTTACAGCAAAATTGAAATTTAATAGAAAATTAGGCAAATTTATTAATATAAAGATAAAGCCATCTAAATCAATAATATTTTTTTCGAGAATATGTTCTTACTTCTCGTTTCTCTCTCATATCATTGTTACTCCACAATTGATGATTTTGTATTCTTCTTGAGTTCGTGGGTATAAAAAAATCTACTGACACATGGCAAAAGGTCGAAGGATGGTTTATTGTCTTTCAATTTTGACGTCTATTGACAATTAGTATTTTAGCATAGGTATTGATATACTTCCCGTATTTCTCCCTATCTAACGAAACCATAGACACTTCTCACAAGATTGGAGGGTGCATGTATTACTTTAAATTTCTGTGTGCGATGGAAATTAGTAATATAGATGTTTTTGCATTTTTCTCGAGTTCCTGGGTATGTAACAAATCTGTAGAAAATTCTTAAAAGACCGGAGGCTACATGTGTTTCATTCAGTTTCTTCTCACAAGAGTAAATTAGTAATATTTTATGTCTTCAAGATCAGACAATGGAAAGTCATTAACAAGAAGAATTGAAATATTTACTTTGTTTATAGTAGCGAAACAGTATAATAGAATATAGTAACATATACGGAGTATTTTTTATACAAAGAACATTCTTCCTTTGTTGATGAACTGATTTAACATTCAATTGCCTCTCGCGTAAAAGTCACTCTAGGTGACTGGTCTTTACAAAATTCCGTGAATTTCATTTATTAAGCAATCTACATAACCTGTAACGGGCAAATTAGGCGTTTTAGTATTATATAGTATACACGGTAATTATGCTAATAACAATAATATTAATGCCTGTTTTGTTTTCACTTTTGAATCTCAGTAAATTTTATAATTGTTTAAAAAGGTTATGGAACAAAAAAGTTACTAGGCATTTTAGTTTTTTTTAGGTATTTACCAATGTCTTCTAGAATAGTGTACATGTATTTTAAGGGAATTTGTTAACATGGAAATTAAATGAATATGATTTATACGACATGTATTGTAATTATAAACATCTATATTGGATGAAAATATGTCCTCACTCTTAAGAAAGTCATTTTTTAACAAAAAACAGTGGTTTTAAATCAAGAGGCAAGACAAAAGTAAAATTTCTAGTTCAATGAATAAATTCTTACAGTAATCACGTAAATCGTATTATTTATTCGTAATATTATTGTTCATAATATTCTTTCGTGTAAAACAAAAGCCTGAGAATTATAGGACGCGTTTCACTAAAATATTGTAACATACCATACATTGAAGACTCATAATATGAAATACTTCTGAATAATTAGTATAATGAACTCAATTTTATGTTCAATTTACTTAAATGGTCGTTCCGTTTCAATTTTGAGTGTATTGAGTGACCAGTATTAACTTGCCGGTAATCAGTTACGTATTGATAATTGTTAATTTAGTTCTCAATTGATTATTTGAAATTAAATACTACATTTAAATTATTTTTCCATCATTTACTCTTCAAATGTTATTACGAAGCCAATATCAAACAATTAATTTTCTACTACTTGTTACTTATTTTTCGCAAAGAATATTCGTATCAATAGCGAAGAGATCTATCTGTTCTTCCGTTTCGAATCAATGAGAGCGTATCGTTTACGTATAGAAAGTAGAGGACATGACCTATAATCGAACCTTGTGTGATCCTCTGATCAATTGGACATGAATCAGAACGATTTTCCTTCATTTCAATACAGCATTTCTACTGTCTGAAATCGTTGTTTAAGGTGCAAATTTATCTAATATAGAGCAAAGTCACAAATTTCTTTTGAAGATATTTTTAAGTACATAATGTTGTGATCAATAACAGCTGCTTTTCAAAATCTAAAAATATTTCAATCTAAGCTTCTTATTATCCATTTATACAGTGGCATCTCAAAGAAAAGAAAATATAGGTGTTCCCACAGATTTTATTTTCAAAACACATTTGCAATCTGAAAACTCTTCATACATACCGCAAAAGCTTTTCATTTTTACGTTGAAAGTCTCTCTATATTTTGTTTTTAAGAAACTGGTTAAAGAAAAAATGGCTAATATTTTAATTTAATTTTAATTTATTTTTTCGAGAACGGCTTAAACTTTGCTGTTTCAGAATATCCTCGATACTATACCATAAATATCCCGTATATCCTAATGTCCCGGAAATTCTAATGTTCCCAATATTCTAAATATTCCGGTGCTTCAGAATACATTGAATATGTGAGTTGTCGGGTGTATAATAGAAGACATAGTGTTTAATAATTCCTAATTCCAATTAAGTCTAGAAATTCATCTAAACCAGCCAGATATATGATTTTATGTTTAACGAATATTATGAGAATTTCTCTGGAAGAAGTTTCGGTAAAACTGTCTTATTGAATTTTTGGTGGTTCGTTGAATTTTTAATTGTATGAGCCTTTCGTGTGGTCAACCGGAATTATGAAAAAGATCCCTGTTAACAACTATCAAGTTGAATACTGTTGACAGTTGCTTGATCGTTCACTTCTCTATCAATATGCTTTCCTATAACATTCTTTATAATGTTTGTAGTTGATGTCCTATTTTATGCGATATTTAATGATACTGTAATAGTTGTACTGTATTTAGTATAGGTACTTCGTATTAGTTTTTAATTTCCCGAATCCCTATGCAGTGTAGAGAAAATATTGTAATGCTACTGGAGCCTAATATTTTATCTTGTATATTTTTTCGATCAACTATGTATCACACGTTTCATAACTTTGTAAACTTTCAAACCCTTCTATATCTTCTTCCAATTGACGCTCATCACATGCGTTTTTCCAGTTACCCTGTAAGTAAGTAATACACATTCATAGCTCACAATTGTGACTGTGTTTGCCACTGCATCGAATTTTACCACAGGGCGTTTAATTCTGGAAGATTTGGAAATTTTCGAATTCCCAGGATCATTATTCAAATAAATTATACATTTTTCTTCCATAGGATTGTATTCCTATTAATTCGTGAGGAACTTCGTAAATATTTTTTAGTTATTGACGATTCAATATTTTTATTATTTCTCTCCCCGTGTTTAAATTTATGTACGTTAAGTTGATCTTTATTTATCTTAACTGTTTAGTGAATAATATGGATCACATACTAACATATTTAAAGAAATTCATTTCTTCAATGTTCTGAAAAAACATTCAGATTTTAGGAATGTATGCTATTCTGTGGTGAAAGATTATGATATGATAATATGATATTTTAGAAGTGAAAATATACTAGTTTTATCATATACGCACGTTACTACGTTGTATAAATGCAGCAAAAACAGCGTTTCTTCGACAGAAAAACTCGTATTGTGAATTCCTGATACCAAAAATGTGGAAAAATATTGCTGCTATGGGTAGTAATTTACTTCCCTAATACTTATATAGTCGTTAATATGTATTTTACAAAATTGAAAAAGGATAATATTTCATTGGCGAGAAAGAGATATAAAGCTCTGAAACTGAAATTTCAGTAAATGTAACAGAAATTAAAACAATAAAGAATTCATAAAATATTAAATAAACAAAGTACATTTTATCTAAAGTTCAATTTAACAAGACGCGTCGGCCACTGTGTTTCACAAGCAAATGCACAAAAAACAACGCATAGTTGTTTTGTTGGTCTTCCGTACTCCACATTCATGGCAAAGGCTAATTGATCAAGTTCTCTACATACTACACATTTTCCTCGGTATTTTGATAAAAATAAAATAAAATATTTTCTAAGTGACGTAAATCTTGCTCTCGCGAAGTAATTCTCGCTCTGCTTTATTATTTTCAATTACTTGAAATGCCAAATTTGTCAAAAATATAATAGAAACTGGTGTATAAATCGGTGTGGAAATCTAAAAAAAATAGTGGCATTAATAAAGTAAGCCTACTTGTCAACTGCTGTTTCGAAACAGTGTGCTCACAACGCCCTTTGTTGTTTTATAGTCCAAAAAACCGATGGTTTTCCAATTTTCTCATCAATATTGTTTCTTTCTTGCGACGTCTTTCAGGGGATTAGCGACCACAAAGCAGTGATGGTAGAAGTACAAACAAACGTAATTACGCGACCTAAGGTGAATAGAACGGTAGTCAGGCAATATAGAAAAGAAAACGTCGAAGGTTTACGTAGTTTCTTAAAAGAAAAATACGACTATTTTCTAAGAACAGAAGGGGTTATGGAGGAACATATGGGAGCTTTTAAAACAATCGTAGAAACAGCTTTAGATACGTTCGTTCCTTGCAAAATACTGAAAAGTAATCCTGATCCTAAATATAATAATGGAAAGATACGGCGTTTAAAGAGAAAAATTAGACTAGTATTTAATAGGAGACATCGCAGCATTGATGAAATGATAACTTTTAAAAAATACTACAGAGAGTCAGAAAAAGAAAAGAAAATTGCACATGAACTATTTTTAAGAAATATTTTGGCGACAGGAAGAAATACTTGGTCAGGCTTTTACAAATATGTCCGCAGACGCCGGGGGAATAAGAAAGAAATTCAGGAAATTCGAGACGCAGATAACACGCCATTGCACGAAGACCAAGCGAAAGCAAATGCGTTCAACGCGTATTTTGTATCGGTATTCAAACCAAAATGGGCGCAGGAGCAAGTTCATTATTTTCCAATAAAAAACCAGTTCAAGCTTCATGCTTGGGAACTCCGCAAACGTATACAATCACTGGAAAACGGTAAATCACGCGGACCAGACGGCATCTCGACAGATTTTATTAAACTCGGTGGGGAGGCAGTATTGCCGTATTTGTTAAGATTATTCAATGTTTCTATTAATAATGCAAGTTTACCAGACGATTGGAAGACAGCTACAGTGGTCCCAATTTTCAAAAATGGTGATAAAACGAAAGTTTGTAATTATAGACCAGTATCTCTCACATCAGTAGTATGCAAAATAATGGAGCATTTAATAGCCGGGTGCATTCGCCGCGAATGGGAAAAAGCGAACTGGATTTTTCACGAACAGCATGGGATTAGAAGTAAATTTTCGTGCGAAAGCCAAATCGTTTCTCTTTTTCAAGATCTAGCTGACGAAGTTGACGCGGGTGGGAGGGTGGATGCAATCGTAATGGACTTTGCAAAAGCATTCGACGTAGTACCGCATAATCTACTTATCAGGAAATTATTAACTTCAGGAATTGATGCTAGAGCTTTGAAGAGGGTGAGCGAATTTCTTAGAGACAGGAAACAAAAAGTTCGAATTGGCACTCAGTTTTTGACTACGGGTATTATTACTTCAGGGAAGTGTTTTAGGGCCATTACTTTTCTTAGCGTATGTAATTGATCTCCATGTTAAAATACAATCAACGGTGCGTTTATTTGCAGACGATTGTGTTATATACAGGAAAATCAAAAGTAGCGCTGACGAACAAATATTACAGCAGGATTTAGAACATTTACGTGATTGGGCTGAAAAAAATTGACATGGGAATTAACGGATCGAAAAGCAACGCAATAACGCTCGGGCGGGGACAAAATTATGAGGAACCAATCTATCGTTTAGGTGAGGTCGTCATCCCAAGAGTCGCATCATGCAAGTACATAGGCATTCATATAGGTAATAAATTAGGGTGGGAGAAGCATATAAATCAGGTAGTAAGAAAAACGTGGAAGTCCTTGCATTTTGTAATGCGAATTCTAAAGAAAAGTTCTGCAAACGCAAAAGAATCAGCATATTTTTCCCTTGTTCGCCCTCTCATGGAATACGGAGTGGCATGTTGGGATCCATACAGAAAGTTGCCCCCGAGATATCTAGATAGAATACAGAGGAAAGCGAATAAGTTTACCTATAGAACTAACGCAACAAAAATGTCATGGGAACCTCTCGAAACGAGAAGAACGAGGGCAAAGCTTTGCGCTCTTTATAAATCGTACGTAGGTCAACCAGTTTGAAAGGAAATTCGGGTTAGACCAGAAAAACCAAATTATTTCGCCCGAAGCGATCACACTCACAAAATTCGAACAAGGAACCAAAATTCAGATCTTGGGAAATTTTCCTTTTGTAACAGAACAATTAAAGATTGGAATAGTTTACCCGCAGCAATTTTCAAAGCTTTCCCTTGAAGTGTCCGAAACTATCGAAAGAAGTTAGAACAATATGAGAGTAATAGACATTAAATTACTATGTGCTGTGAAGTGCTGGTCAGTGTAATTCAAAGCAAAAACAGTGTAGTGTAGTGTAGTGTACTGCAGTGCAGTTAAGTGAAGTGAATGTGATCAATGAATTTAAAGAAATGTAGCCAATATGTTTGTAGCTTGTATTAAATTTTAGCATCACCAACCTATAATTTATTGGATATCATGACAGAGTTGAAATATTTGTTATACTACTTATTATACTACTTATTATATTTTATTCTTAGAAACCCTGAAAATAACACTTAACAAAGTCAGCAATCGCTCTTTTGAATCCATTGTTGTATGCGGAGATTTTAACATTGATTTTCTGGTCAAATCTTGTGGGAAAGAAAAGGTTCTCAATTTAATTAATTCCTTCAATTTAGACATTACAATTAATGCACTTACATGGATCACATAAAATTCGATGAAGTCCATTGATCAAATTATAATTAACAAAACTACTACTCGATATGAAGTTGAAACAAAAGATTTAGGATACAGTGACCACGATGCCCAAATTCGTACCATTATAAGAAATGCGGTCACTGACACAAAAAGTAATTCACGTATGACTAGATTGTTTACAAAAAGTAAAATAAAATTATTCCTTGATTACTTGATGCAGGAGTCATGGGGAGCGGTTTATAAAACTGTTGATACAAACGGCAAATATGATTCTTTTTTTTTTCTTGAACTTTTTCATTACATTTTAACACTTGCTTTCCTCTTGAAAAAAGAAAAATAAATACTTAACGGAAAATCAATTCTTGGATAACACAAGAGATTAGAACATCTTGTAAAAATAAGCGAATTCTTTCATTTCTAAACGTCATAACGTATCTCAAAATTTCCTTATCTACTTTAAAAAATACAAATCATTGTTACGAAAAGTCATAAGGCAGGCTAAAATCATGAAAAACGATCAGGATCTTTTGATCCCAAATAACAAAACAAAAGCAATGTGGAATATAATAAAAAATACGATCAAATCAACTAGAAACCCTGTAGAGAATGTTGTTTTAAAATAGAACGATATAAATGTGAACGATCCGGCAACAGTGGCTAGTTTCTTTAACCAATACTTTTCTAAAATTGCTGCCGATCTCACTCAGGATCTTCAGCCACAAAATTCAAAAACAGACAGTTCACCCAAAATTTTAGACACGATGTTCGTTTCCGAAACTTCTTCCTATGAAATTCTCAAAATAATCGGTAAACTCAAAAATAAATATTCGTCCGGTTTAGTTCAATTCTCGGATTCTTTGTTAAAGACTTGTGCGTATGCCATTATACACCCGTTAACTCACGTATTTAATTCATTGTTATGCACCGGAACGTTTCCAGATATTCACAAAACAGCTAAAATTAAGCCGTTCTTAAAAAAAGGCAACAAAAATGAAATTCAAAATTATCGGCCCATCATTTCTCTTCTATCAGTTTTTTCAAAAATATTAGAGAGACTTTTTTACGTACGAAACCTTTCTCAGTAAACACGACGCGCTTTCAGATTGCCAATATGGATTTAGGAAATCAAAATCAACGGAAACAGCTATATTTTCTTTTCTTAAAGATGTCGCCTCATCATTGGATCAAAACGAGCCACCTATTGGATTATTTTTAGATCTCTCAAAAGCTTTTGACGTCATTGATCATGACATTTTAGTTTCAAAATTACCTTCATATGGAATCTGTGGTATTGCCTTAGATTGGTTATGTTCGTACCTTAAACAACGATCTCAGAGAGTGGAAATGCCTTACTGCAATGATGGAACATAACGTACACACCTTTCCGATTCTTTGCCCATTGCACGTGGAGTTCCTCAAGGATCGATTTTAGGCCCTATTCTGTTCCTACTTTACGTAAACGATATGCCCTCGACGATTCGAAACGGAAGAACGGTTCTCTTTGCAGATGATACGAACATCCTTTGCAATAAAGACACCGTAAGTAGTAAAATATCAGATGTTTCAAATTGGTTCCGAAATAAATTAATAGTAAACGATAAGAAAAGGGTTTTAATGCCGTTTTCATTTTCAAATAAACAATTCTCTGCTTCACTGAAAATGAACGGTGTACCATTTACTGATGTTAAGGCAACAAAATTGTTAGGTCTCTCAATTCAGTCAAACCTTAAATGAATTTAAAACATTTAAATGAATTGAACACAAAATTAAGTTCATTATACTACGCCTTCAGATTTCTTGCAAATTCAGACAGCCTTCGTACTGCTCGTTGTGAATACTTCGCGAATGTTCATTCCCGCCTGAGATAATATTCTGGGGAAATACATCTTATAGCTCCCAGACTTTTAGATTACAAAAACGAATTGTACAAATAATAACCAAATCCCACCCACGTGATTCATGTAAGCCTCTATTCATTAATCTAGGATTTTTACCATTACCTTGTCCCTTGATTTACGAATTAGTGGCTTTTGTCAAAAATGACTTGCTCAAGGGCGGGAATATATTTTCAGAAAATGCCGAAGTCTATTACTATAACGCTCGACGTAGAAATCATATTCATCAGGGGACAGTATCAACAGCTCATTACAAAAAATTCACATACAATACATGTACATTATTTTACAACACTTTGCCAGATGACATTAAACGATTAAATTCAATAGAAAAGTTTAATTCCCAAGTGAAATCGTTTCTGCTGCATAACTGTTTCTATACAATTAGAGACTATACTGAGCGTAACAAGAAAAGTAACATTAATTTTAACAATGATACATAATGCATTATTTACCATTTGGACTGTATAAATGAGTATAAACAACTTGTAACAAGTATTGTATTGCAGCCCCGGGTCAATGACCCCCATCTTGATTAGGTGTTTCGTCCAGTTTCCCTGATGCATTGAGCAAATGCTGAGATGGCCCCTTGTTGTGCTTCTGGACATAAATGTAACTTCATTTTCTGTGCACGTCTTCTAGAATTCAGGAAATACAATTATTCAAATTATCGTTTCCATGTTGTCGCGGCAGGAAGTCATAAGAGCCAAAATTTTATTGCTTATTTATCTTTGAAAATAGATTTTATTACATGGGAGTTTTTTTGTTTTTTTCTCCCTTTCAAAATTCAAAATTCAAAATTTATTGCTTATTTATCCTTGAAAATAGATTTTACTATAATAAATAAATAAATAAATAAATAAATAAGTAAATAAATAAATAAATAAATAAATAAATAAATAAATAAATAAATAAATAAATAAATAAATAAATAAATAAATAAATAAATAAATAAATAAATAAATAAATAAATAAATAAATAAATAAATAAATAAATAAATAAATAAATAAATAAATAAATAAATAAATAAATAAATAAATAAATAAATAAATAAAAACTGGACAAAAACCTGATCGAGATGTGGTTGTTTATGGATCGTTGCATGATGATTGTTGTATTGTGTATGTATTATTAGCAGTTGCGCTCACTCATTAAGAATGACTGTACGTCTAATTTCTGAAAACACAGTAATTATTTTTCCCAAAATTGGTTCTTTTTCGAGTTTTTGCACGAGATAACAATCATAACGTGAAACGTATTACAACTCTTTTTTTAGTTTAGAATATGTTGCTAATCGTTCGGCACTTTTGTCTTAGGAGAATTTGAAGTTACATTTCAATACAGAGCTCTTGGGATATGTCCATCCTTAATCGTATATTGGTTCAGATTTTAAAGTTGAGTTTTGAATCATTGAGAACTATGTAAGTAGGTAAAACGGGATGGATGAAAGAGAGAAAGAGAGAAAGAGAGAAAGAGAGAAGAGAGAAAGAGAGAAAGAGAGAGAAAGAGAGAGAAAGAGAGAGAAAGAGAGAGAAAGAGAGAGAAAGAGAGAGAAAGAGAGAGAAAGAGAGAGAAAGAGAGAGAAGAGAGAGAAAGAGAGAGAAAGAGAGAAAGAGAGAGAAAGAGAGAGAAAGAGAGAGAAAGAGAGAGAAAGAGAGAGAAGAGAGAGAAAGAGAGAGAAAGAGCGAGAAAGAGAGAGAAAGAGAGAGAAAGAGAGAAAGAGAGAGAAAGAGAGAGAAAGAGAGAGAAAGAGAGAGAAAGAGAGAGAAGGAGAGAGAAAGAGAGAGAAAGAGAGAGAAAGAGAGAGAAAGAGAGAGAAAGAGAGAGAAAGAGAGAGAAAGAGAGAGATATATCTAGAATGCAAGGAGGTTTTTACTGGTCTTTTGGGAATTTGATTTAAAGCGCATTATGTTGTTTTTCTCGCTCTTCGCCATCTCGGGCATCCATGTCTTTGTTGGTATTATACTGATTTAATTAGTAATAATGTGCATTCTACTTTGGAAGGTGAACGATGATTTATAATGAGTAGTAGATTGAAACTTTTAAGTTTTGTTTTGTCTTTGACTGCATTTATATATGGTTTGCAGGTAAGTCATTTGACAAAGACTACTCCTAGATACTTAACCGAGTATGTTGGCCACGGAATTTTAGTCTCTTGGATTATTATTTCTTGGGGATTTTTTGGGAAGATGGAGAATAAATATTTTTAATTTGCTCTTATGTGGATTGATTCTATCTCTCCAATTTTTGGTCCATTCTACGAACTTGTCTACACTTGCTGCAACGTACTTGTCTATATAGAGGTGATCTTTTCCTTCTAGTATGCCGGAGATTGTAGGAAATATTAATATATCATTAGCATGCTCTGTTTGCTTCTCCTTCCGATGGAATATCGTAGAAGAAAATAATAAGAATAAATAATGTATGCGAAAGATCTGCCTACCATAATCGGATATGTTCTTTATAATGTGTTGTCGATTTTAAATATGAATTCTGTGTTGGTTATGACGCTTGATATGATTTAAATTATATAATTGGGGGTGTCCAGTCTTCATTTTGTACACAAGGTCTGTATGCCATATTTTGTCGTAGGCATAGCTCATATCTAGGAATGCAGTAGTTGTGTACTCTTTTGGTTGGAATCTATGAGCTATGTCTTCTGTTAGTTTTACTAGTAATTGATGAGACGTGGAATGCTTTTGTTTAAAATCAAATCGCAATGACGTGATTTCTGAGGCTGTTAGACAGTGATATATTCTGATCAGGGTCAATTTTTCAAACAATTTGGATAAAGTATAGTGGACATTTTTTCGTCTATAATTTTCTGGGTGTTTGGAGGTTTTGCTGGATTTAAGTATTGGTAGGACTCTTTGCATTTCGTGGGGAGGTAGTTAAGCCGTAAAGCTGCGTTATAAATTACAGTTAAATGCGCTTTTACATTTTTGCTTCACATTTTGAGGCTGAAGTTGGAAATTCAACGTATTCGTGGAGAGTTTTTTACTTTTAAGAGTTTTAATATACCTGCTGCTTTTGATGGAGGTATGAGTAATTGTATGGGAGATGGAGATACTTAGTAGTTGATGACACCGTGAGTATCTTGAGGATTAAGTGGTTATCTTTTAAGTTATTGAAAGTATTATTCATAATTAACTGAGGTTGATTTTTTTCAGTAATTGAGCTATAACGTTTGCGTTTTCTTCCTCTGAGTATGCCGTTGAAGTTTCTAATTTTAACGAAGGAATGGGGTAATTAGTTTGAGAGAAGCGCTTTACCGTAGACCATAGATGTTTAGCGTTAGAATGTATATCATCCTGTTAGGATGTTACGAAAAGTCATAAGACAGGCTAAAATCATGAAAAACGATCAGGATATTTTGAACTCAAGTAATAAAACTAAAGCAATGTGGAATATAATAAATAATACTACCAACTCAACTAGAAAACCCGTAGAGAATGTTGTTTTAAAATATAACGATATAAATGTGAACGATCCGGCAACAGTGGCTAATCTCTTTAACCAATACTTTTCGAGAATTGCTGCCGATCTCACTAAGGGTCTACAGGCACAAAATTCAAAAACAGACAGTTCACTCAAAATATTAGACACAATGTTCGTTTCCGAAACTTCTTCCTATGAAATTCTTAAAATAATCGGTAAACTAAAAAATAAATATTCGTCCGGTTTAGATGAATTCCCGGATTCTTTGTTAAAGACTTGTGCGTATGCCATTATACATCCGTTAACTCACATATTTAATGCATCTTTATGCACTGGAACGTTTCAGATATTTTCAAAACAGCTAAAATTAAGCCGCTTTTCAAAAAGGCAACAAAATGAAATTCAAAATTATCGGCCCATTTCTCTTCTATCAGTTTTTCAAAAATATTAGAGAGACTTTTTTACGTACGAATGGAAACCTTTCTCACTAAACACGACGCGCTTTCAGATTGCCAACATGGATTTAGAAAATCAAAATCAACGGAAACAGCTATATTTTCTTTTCTTAAAGATGTCGCCTCATCATTAGATCAAAACGAGGCACCTATTGGATTATTTTAGATCTTTCAAAAGCTTTTGACGTCATTGATCATGACATTTTGCTTTCCAAATTACCTTCATATGGAATTCGTGGTATTGCTCTAGATTGGTTATGTTCGTACCTTAAACAACGATCTCAGAGAGTTGAAATACCTTACTGGAATGATGGAACATTACGTACGCACCTTTCCGACTCTTTGCCCGTTGCATGTGGAGTTCCTCAAGGATCGATTTTAGGCCCTATTCTGTTCCTACTTTACGTAAACGATATGCCTCGACGATTCAAAACGGAAGAACGGTTCTCTTTGCAGATGATACGAACATCCTTTGCAATAAAGAAACAGTAAATAGTACAATATCAGATGTTTCAAATTGGTTCCGAAATAACAAATTAATAGTAAACGAAAAGAAAACGGTTTTAATGCAGTTTTCCATTTCAAATAAACAATTCTGTGCTCCATTGAAAATGAACAGTGTACCATTGACTGATGTTAAGGCAACAAAATTTTTAGGTCTCTCAATTCAGTCAAACCTTAAATGGAACGTCCATTTAAATGAATTGAACACACAATTAAGTTCTTTATGCTACGCGTTCAGAATTCTTGCAAATTCAGTCAGCCTTCATACTGCTCGTTGTGTATACTTCGCGAATGTTCATTCCGCCTGAGATATGGCATAATATTCTGGGAAATACATCTTATAGCTCCCAGACTTTTAGATTACAAAAACGAATTGTACGAATAATAACCAAATCCCACCCACGTGATTCATGTAAGCCTCTCTTCATTAATCTAGGAATTCTACCATTACCGTGTCTTTTTATTTACGAATCAGTGGTTTTTGTAAAAATGACTTGCTCAAGGGCGGGAATATTTTTCAGAAAATGCAGAAGTCTATTACTATAACACTCGACGTAGAAATCATATTCATCAGGTGACAGTATCAACAGCTCATTACAAAAATTCACATACAATACATGTACATTATTTTACAACACGTTGCCAGATGACATTAAACGATTAAATTCAATAGAAAAGTTTAAATCCCAAGTGAAATCGTTTCTGCTGCATAACTGTTTCTATACAATTAGAGACTATACTGAGCATAACAAGAAAAGTAACATTAATTTTAACAATGATACATAATGCATTATTTACCATTTGGACTGTATAAATGAGTATAAACAACCTGTAACAACTATTGTACTACAGCTTCCGGGTCAATGACCCCCATCTCGATCAGGTTTTTCGTCCAGTTTCCTGATCCATTGAGCAAATGCTGAGATGGCCCTTGTTTTCTTCTGGACATAAATGTAACTTCATTTTCTGTGCACGTCTTCTAGTATTCAGTGGGAAATACAATGATTCAAATTATCGTTTCCTTGTTGTCGCGGCAGGAAGTAATAAGAGCCAAAATTTATTGCTTATTTATCTTTGACAATAGATTTTATTACATGGGAGTTTTTTTTTTTTTTTTTTGGGTTTTTTTTTTTTTTCTCCTTTAAATTCAAAATTTATTGCTTGTTTATCCTTGAACATAGATTTTATTGCATGGGAGTTTTTGTTTTTTTCTCCCTTTCAAAAATTCAAGATTTAAGTAGTATATGAGTAAGTGTAGGGATCACAGAATTTTGAAAATGTGCACACAATTCACTTTTCCCCATAGCACGTCATACGCAGTTTTTAACTGTTTTTCTGACGTAAAATAAATAAATAAATAAATAAATGTTTAGTTTCTGTTTGACGCCCTTACTACCTGTATTCTGTCAATATCTACTTAAGTTGTCTAGGATTTGATTAGGTTCAGTGTTCTGAACTGGATAGATGTTGATTTTGGTTCAGGCGTTATCAATGTGGACTGTTTGATTGAAGGGTTAATAGTTTTGGTGAAATTGTATGTTTCAGTATCAATTTTGTTGGGTGTAGATAGTTTTTGAGGGTATTTATAGTTGACACTGATCTGGTTCCTAAATTTTTTCCCAGATGGTAACTTGTTTCTGGGCTATGTTACACTTTTTGAACATCTGTTTTGATAGTGATATGACAGTAGTCAGAGTCTAGTTTTAGAGAAAAGATGTATTGGAGTTGAAAGATAATATGCTTTGTTAGTGTGTTATCAAGGATACCTGGAACAATACTTGGGTTTGATGGGTATCTTGATGGTTCGTTTGAACTCATTATAAGAACGTTATTGGTTATTGAAAAGTCGAACAATTTCTTATCATGATTTGTAACATTACATCTTAAAATGCTATTTTTACTATTTATGTCTCCTGATAAAATGTTAGAGCAGTTATTGTTGAAGATTTCCTAGAGTGCATTTTGAGGGAATGTCTTGGTAGGAGGTTTACAGGCAGCTATGATATGTACTGGTTGATTACTTAACTTAATGTTAACTTTAACATTTTCTAGGTTGACAGAAAAGGTGTGGAGATTTGTTCTCGCGTCATGTGCTTATTTATAAATATAGCCACCCTACCTGAAGCAGCAAGTGGCGATACGTTCTCGTAGAGATAAACGGAGAAACCCGAAACCTAAAATCTTTCAACCGAAATTAAATGATACTATGTGACACATGGACTTTTGATATTGTAATGGTCTAGGAACACTTTAAAAGTATTTTCTTTGCTTTTAAAACTGTTTGAATTCAAGTTCATAATGTTACATTTTTTTTCTGGTTTTTACTCATTGTATGCAATTGTTCTAACGATTCCTCCTAACACTTTTGGAATTTAGACTGTTATATAACTGACTGACTATAACTTTTACGACTTGCGAAATTATGTTTGAAATGATATTTGTCCGATCTTCTGATGGCGTCGCACTAGAAGGTTGATATGGGTAATGAGGGAGTGATAGCAACTGCCGTTCGTGGGTTTCTGGTTCATTTATGGTAGGAGGTTATATAATTATTTGTAATATCAGCATTTACTCGAAGGAGACACGTAGTGTTTTCTTTATTGTGTATTTCTAAGCATTTATCGGTTCAATTTATCGAAACATGAAGCATTTATCGAAGTACTTTCGAGGTAATTATCGGCATGGTGTTCTTTACAGTTAACGTGTTGTGATGGGAAATCTTCGGTTTTCCTACATTCAGAGTAGTAGTGGCTCTCTACAAATTTCACACACCAAAGAAGGAAACCGCAATTGACTTGAGAATGGCCGTACCTTGGACATTTTTGCACATTACAACTTTTGAGTTGATTCTTTGTTGAACTGTTAATATACTATGATACTACGCCGAGAGCACCGCCGCCACGTCAGTGGCCGGCTCCTCCCCTTTACTGCTGTGTATCATGTTTCCCGGCACAGTGCAAGCAATTTCTGTAAGGCTCTCCCTCCTGATCACACTAACGATCTAACGCACTATCACAAGATGCAAATTTGATTGTGCCCCTCCACAAGATGCCCCGAACGTAACAATGGGAAACAATATTATACGTACAGAAAGTGGTAGTACATTTTAAAAAATTAAGCCCTTGAGTAGAGTTGAACATAAGAAGTTTGCATAAGAACATTTTGTCGTTAGAACATTTTTTAAAAACTGACAAATGAGAAATTGACCTGTAATTTTGAATTTCATGTTTGTTGCTTTTTTTGAAGAGCGGACTAATTGTAGCTGTTTTGAAAATATCCGGAAATATTCCGGTGCATAAGGCTACATTAAATATGTGAGTTTACGGGCGTTTAATAAACTTTCTGGTATCAAATTTGCCGATCATTTAAGTAAAATACGTTTACTACCTGAAAATATGTGACAATATGTACAATGAAAGTTTTCGTCAGTTGAAATGTTAAGAACGAATAAAAATGTTATGTGAATTCTAATATTAAGGAAATAGCTTTTAGATAATTATAGAAGATATCATAAAGAGAACAATATATTATACTATAATCAGTACAGATGGAACCCTAGAGGCCACTTTTCCAAGATAACAGAAATCACTTTGTATCAAGTTTCAAAAGTAGAAAAGTACGTCATTCAAGAAAACAGATTTATTTGTGTTATTCAATATTAAATATATTCATAAAAGTTTCTAAATTACTGAGATAATATAAATTTTACTTTAGTCAATTCATTAATAAGAAACATTTATTTTTGATCCCGTAGTGATCTCGGACGAAGGGATCGCGGGTTGGAGTCTCGCCTCGGGCTTCGTTGTGCGCATTTGTGTTTGTATGTGTGTGATTGTCCATTCACCCTACATCATCATCATCATCATCATCATCATCTCATACTTTACCCCCCGGAGCTAACAGCCCTGGGGTGTAAAAAGGATTCGGCATAAAAATCCTGATCCGCTCCCCCCCCAAAAAAAGGTTACGTGCACTTGTCCCCGGCAGAATATGATGGGTCCTTGATAGGTACAAATAGCAGGTTCACGTGGTCCTAGGATGGCCAATTCGTAATAACAATAATAATAGTACAAATAATAATGATAATAATAATAAGATAATAATAATAATAATAATAATAATAATTATTATTATTATTATTATTATTATTATTTATATCTGTTTCGAGACACAGATCCTCCTCGTAGGTCTAAAATCCCATAATTGATATTTACCAAACAAACTAATATTGTTATTAAGCAAGTTGATAAGGTAATACCTCAGGTTGCTGACCAATTAAATAACTTGACAGATATTCATACTGTCTTGTATGCAGCTGCAGTTGCTGTAATTGATCTTAATGGACAGCGCATTCAGAATAATCCACCAAGCAACACAAAGAAAGCGAGAAAACCTGCATGGCAATTTAGACTAGAAGAAAGTATTGTTAAATTGAGAACAGAGATTAATATAATTCATGCATTTCTTTCAAACAACAAAAGTAAAGAGTAAAGTAAAAATTAATAGAATACTACATAAAATGCAAATCAACATCAACGACTCCGAGTTAAGGCAAAAACTAACTCTGTACCACGATGAAGCTAGACAAAATCTCAAAGCTGAGGGTGCTAGATTGCGAAGATACAATGAATGCTCAAAGCGGAAACAACAAAATATGTTATTTGAGAGGAACCAGAAAGTATTGTATCGGAACTTAGAACACAAAGCTGATAGCCAGGAGAAAGTTGATAGTTATAAATTCAAGTCATACTGGCAGAAAATCTGGACCAACCCTTCAAGCTCCAATTATGATGTATCATGGCTCTCTGAACTTCAGAAAAAGATGGGCAACCTTCCAGAAATGTCTGAAGTCCACATTACCACCGAAGATATTGAAGGAAGTCTTCAGAAATGCCAAAATTGGAATCAGCGGGATCTGACAAAATTCAGAACTTTTGGTTGAAGCGTTTTGTCTCCCTACACAACTTGATTTCAAATAGTTTTAATGAGATACTACAGAAGCCTGATCAGGGCCCAAAATTCTTAACGCAAGGTATTACTTTCTTACTACCCAAAAGTGTTCCTATATCAGATCCCAAAAATTACAGGCCAGTAACGTGTCTCTCTGTTCTATATAAGTTATTAACATCAGTTTTACACGAAAAGATACACATGCATTGTGATCAGAACAATATCATCAGCATGGAACAGAAAGGATGCATCAGAGATAACTTTGGATGTAAAGAACAGTTGACTGTGGACAGCGTAATCATAAAACAAGCTGAGGTAAAACGTCGAAACTTGAGCATGTGCTACATCGACTATAGAAAGGTTTTTGATTCGGTACCTCATGAATGGCTGATACACATTTTGAAAATATATAAAATTAATATAAAGGTTGTAAACCTGCTCGCTGCCTTAATGAAAAACTGTTGCACGGAGATTAATTTGGAGAATTGTACATTTAAGATTGATATTCATCGAGGAATATTTCAAGGCGATTCATTGAGCCCTCTATGGTTTTGTTTAGCTATAAACCCCCTATCACAGCTTCTAAACAAGTAATGTCTAGGGTACAGACTTCAACTGGGAGATCCTACCTGAATTTGTGAAGTTGCGCTGAAGTATGTGACGCGAGTATATAGTGAAGACATTGCTATGTCCTTTGGATTTGATAAATGTGCCGAAATACACCTAAAAATGATAAATTGGTCGAAGTACCTGATGAAACTTGTGATTTTCGAGAGCTTTTGTACCACGACACCTATAAATACCTTGGTATCCAACAAAATAGACGAGTGAACCACACAAATATGAAGTCGATATTCAAGGAAAGGTACAAATCAAGAATCACAAAGTTGATGAACAAAAATTGTACTCTAGGAATCTAATAAGTGCTTTTAACACCTAGGCTGTCCCAGTATTAACATATTCCTTTGGTATCCTGAAATATTCAGACACAGACCTTCGGGAACTGGATACGATTACTCGAACCACCCTCACAAAATTCATAATACATCATCCCAGGAGCGCTGTCAAAAGGCTTTATCTTTCCAGAAACCAAGGAGGTAGAGGCCTGCTTAATATCTTCAATCTGTGCAGGTCACAAGAAAAGAAAATGCGAATGTACTTTCACGCCTCGGATAGTGTGTTACTGAAGAATGTAGTTGCTGTAGATGCAAACTATTCAGCTCTAAATCTCCAGAAGACTGAAACTAACACTGAAATTGTTTCCCAGATATGTAACATGCAGACAGATTGGAAGAACAAGACCCTTCATGGAAAATATCCTAATCTCTTAAATAACCTATCAGTTGATAAAGTCTCTTCTCTCCTGTGGTTGAAAATGGGATATTTATTTCCTGAAACTGAAGGATTTATAATAGCAATTCAGGATGGGGTAATAAAAACACGCAATTATGATAAACACATACTGAAGAGCAGTAAAAAAGATGTCTGTAGAATGTGTAATCAACCAAATGAGACCATCGACCATGTGATTGCAGGTTGCCCAGTTCTTGCCAACACTGCATATCTAGGGAGGCACAATCAAGTAGCCAAAATAATCCAGAGACAATTGGCATCAAATTATAGACTAATTGAGAACCCTCCACCATTTTACAAATATTCACCTTCACCGGTTATAGAAAATAGTGAAATAGTACTCTACTGGGATAGGCCTATTTTCGCTGATAAGACTGTGGATTATAATCGCCCGGACATAGTAGTTATCAATAAAATACAAAAGTATGCAACAATCATAGATGTAGGCTGTCCACTGACAAAAAATCTCAATCAGACAGAATCGGAGAAGATTTCAAAATACCAGAATTTGGCAGCGGAAATCCAACATGTTTGGCAACTGAGTAAGGTTGAAATAGTGACAATAATCATCTCAGCCGCATGAGTGGTGACGGACCAATTTGCTTCATGTCTTACAAAAATATAATTATCAAAAGAAATCTGCATAACCATCCAGAAAACTTTAATCCTACAGACTTGCCATATTGTGCGAAAATTTTTAAATTGAAGGACGGACAAAGATGAATTTCTTCTCCGTCTTTCCTCAGATCTGTCATTACCAGTTGCATTTGCTAGAGCCTAAGTCGTATGAATAGATGAATGGTTCTCAATGCTTACTGAGAAAAGTACAGAAATAATAATAATAATAATAATAATAATAATAATAATAATAATAATATATGATGATGATTATAACTCGGCTATTGGACAAAAGTTATTAGTGAATCATAGAAGATTAAAATGTGCGAAATTAACTCCTTAGTTTCGTATCTAACTCATGACGTCGGGAAAAATTACTCACTTTTGTACGTAGATTACGAATGTCACAATAAAAATTTTTAAACGTATCTTCTTTTTCGTTTGATGATATATCTTATTCTCACGTCTGGTAGACGCGCTCAGTTACGAGGTCTTAGTAGATGTTTTGAAAACAAGTCACAAGTACCGTTATATTTCCTACTGCGAATCAGCCACAGAAAGGAATTATTTTAGCCCTATATCTTGTCGCAAGTATACAACTTCCCAACTGACGGTATGGCAGATTCTGGGTCAGTCAGTGCCATGCGGAACTGCACCCGCGGTGCGCGTGAAGTTCCTCTCTGGTTTGCGCGTGTCTCAAATACATTAATATATTACAGTAGTCTATAAAGTGAAATTCGCCACATGATCTGTAGAATTGTGTAGGTTTGATAAAATGAAAATCGTCCTTTCACATCGAAAGTGTGCGAATCAACCCGATAACTTGTTACGTTTACACCCAAACTTCAAAGGAAAAAATATATGAAATTACAAAACTAGTGTATTCTTTATACTTTAACTGCCGTGTTTGTAATCCGCACAAATCACGGTCCGCTTACCAGTGTTCTAGCATCTGTACAACGAACCTTAGGTTGTGGTTTTATGAAAAACTCAAATCATTGTAGCTCCACCAATGATGTGGAGAATTCCAACAAACCATTTAATATTTGCATATTATTGCACGAATATGCGTATTCCATTTTTAACTTGTTCTTATCTCATTTGAAGCATGGTCATACACTTTTGTAGTACTAAAACGGGAGAGACAATGCGGAATTTAGTATAGAATTTTGTTTATTTCAAATACCATATACGTTCATATCTTTTGAACCTCGCGTGATCGAAATTTTTGATAATGATCTTAAAAATCAGCGTAATCATTTCCTTTGAAATTACCTAATTTAATCCTCAACGTATGAAAAAACATTTGTTTGTTCCCTAGAGTTATTTAAAAATTTAGTTTTATGGTTAAAAAAACTACTCCTACAAGCAACCTCTTCGTGGGTTACGTGGGCCAGTCAATGAGAGTTTTTCTGGCAAAAATTCGCCGTTTTGCGGCGTACGATTACATAATTCTCTCCTTTTACGAAGTAAGTGGGAGAAAGTAAAAAATACATGCAATGTAAATATGAAATGAAATATATATATGGAAGGTTTACATGAGAAATATTTCAAAGTTGTGCTTCCAAGAAAAACTGGGTAATTCACTTTATTTATATTTAGAGAATATATTTTAATTTTCATTTTTTATTAAACACATTTTAGTATTATCATTACTGTTATTATTATTATTATTATTATTATTATTATTATTATTATTATTATTATTGTGATGTATTTCATTACTTATTTTCTTCAAGTATTGCTTGTTTGTAGAAAAAGAAACGTACTCTCTCCTGCTGAAATGATTGTTCCATGACTTGCTATGCTTTCTCCTGCCCTATCATTATTATGCTGATTGAATATAATGAAAAATGTTTGACGTCCTTAGGTAAAAGTTGGTTGGAGCGCCTTGACATGCTATCTAAATTCAGACATTAACCTTGAATATAAGGTTTCTCATTTCATTGGTATTTAATGAATACGTATTTCACAATTACCAACTAATAAAAATCGCATTTAATTTAGTAGAAGGTTCATCTTAAAGTATGAAAATATATTTTTTAATCGAAAGAAATTGCATGTAAGGTAAATATCTCTTCTTTTACGCCAACCAGAACGCTTCCCTCATTCACCTGTCCTGACGTCGGTCAGAAACTCGTGTTGAGTGGTTCTGCAGGTCCAGTAAGGGGAGAATCTCTCTCGCACCATTGGAGGGCGAGACCCTCATCCAACGACGCTCTTCTCTGCCCTCACCACGTTGCTCTGCGTCGAGCATCGCGAGACTGGCCGAGAATGGCTTATACTTCCCCCACCCAACGAGTTCTATGCAACAGGCGATTCCCGTTTGTTCAAGTCGCTCATTGAGATGCCGCTTAGAGAGCAAGAACATACTTTCTCACGGATTATTGGTGGAATGAAACTGTTGAGTTTTTCAAGGGGAAAAGTGCTAATTTGAATCAAACATTACGCCTTGGAAACTGAGGGGTATTTTTCTGATCTGAGTAAATGTAAGTAACTTGAAAGGCCAATCATTTTCTAAATCAAGATCACTCAACACGTATCTCTTGTCCAGGAATCGTATATTAAATTAATTCAATATAAAATTCTGAATATCAACAATAATAAATTACTACAATGAAATGTGTGATGCATAGAAATTATTTGAGACATTTGTAGATAATTTTCTGCACAGTTATGTTTCTTTAATTGCAACATTCAGTCTCTACATAAATCGTTTAAACCGGATTGCAGCGAGACTTTCTAGGATGTTTGATTAACGAAGGTGTTAATCGCAAATGATATTATGGTATTCAGACTACTACTATACTTAGTGAATCCCAAAGTAATTGAAAAAAGCAAGAAATTATTGAAAAACCACTCGGAAAACTCAGAAAACACAATATATTACAAAGATGAATAATTTTGTACAATTGAATACTTGTTTATGCCTTAACCCTTAGAATAGGCCCCTTAAAAACTCAGTCTGTAGAAGATTTTTTAAAAAATCTTTTAATCCACATCATGTAAACGTGTTCTTGCAACGGCGATTCGGGAGTTACTGCATCCCATCTTCAGGTCTATTGCGATGAAAAAAATCTTAATTACTAAACATATTACAATAACTTAAGATGCGTTCTCAATTATTACAATATTGAGATAGAGGCTTACTGTTTATTAAATTAAAAAAATTCAAGAAGAAACAGCAGGGTTCTGGGTCTTTGGTACCCCTATTCTTTGGAATGTCGATTCCTTCACAAAGAGCACGTTAACAGATACAAGCAAAAAATCTATAGCTGATTTACCTTTGCAAATAATTTTTATTACACTGAAGCGAATTTCGTATTAATTCATGCCAAAAATACTTATTTCCATCTGTATTCAGAATTCAACTTTTATATGGGTTAGAGTATGATCCTAGAATTTAATAAAACATGCACAGAATACTCTTCTCCCCATAGAACGTCACACAGAGTTTTCAATGTTTTTGCCGTTAAATAAGTAAATAAACGTACGAAAAAACAGGCATCTTTTTTTCTCTATTTTGGAACATTTTTATAAAACAAATTCATATTCAAACAATTCATTTACAGACTTTCTTCTACATAAATAGTAATAATAATAATAATTATTATTATTATTATTTATTGCACAATTTCCTCTACAATTTCACAAAAATTCATAGCTATATGAGAAATGACAAATACTTCAATATATGATAAAAATCCGATAATATAAAATAAATCAAATATTTAAGAGAATTTAATTTAGTACGTAAAATAAACAAATGTGGTCTGAAGTAATAGTGACGGCGAGTCTCAATGTAAGCACTGATTATCAGACGGAGCGGCAAGAGTTACAATAATTAATTCAATCAAATAAATAATATAATTCAAAACATAAATCAACATAAAAATTGTAAACTGTAAAAATTAAAAATATAGTAAAATATAGATAAAGGTCCATTACAGGGCAAGACAGAATGTAACATAAGCAATATGAATTGAACTTAGAGATGTATGAATTGAAATCAGAGAGAAGAAAGTATTCAAAAGATAAAAAGACAAGATACCAAAAACCTTGCATTAACGTTAGTTATCTCGCTTAAACTCGTTAATCCTCTAACGACACCCAGAGAAATTCCTAACCTTTAAGTCATTCGAGAGTTGATTGTATAAACAAGCACCAATATAGCGATACGAAGTCTTCAATCGAGCTGTACGATGCATAGGCAGAATAAGTGTAGTGCCAGCGTTACGCAAAACAAAAACTTCTGTCGGTTGAGTCAGAGAAAAGTTGCAGATTCTCATGAATATACAGGAGTTGTCCAAACTTCAAAACATTAAAAATAAAAGGCAAACATGATGGAGCCAACGTTTATTTATTGTCAGCCAAACAAAGCTTGATGTACATGTAGAAATGTGAAAGTATTTGCGTACATTATAGCTAAATCTCAAGCAAGCATTCTGTATAAGTTGGATTCTGTATAAAGATCTTTGTATAAGACAGGTTATATAAAACATATCTCATAATTATCACAAAGAGAAAGAACAAGTGATTAGTCTAAGCTTTACATCAGTAGGAAGTAATTTGCGATATTGATACCACGATCTCTGTCGCAAGTATGCGGCTTTACATTTGTCCATTACATGATGATCAAACCTCCAGAAAATGTCCAGGCAAAGTCCTAAGTCTCTACAGTGATTAATTGACTCTCAACAGTCAATCTGATGCATGACGGGTCAGTATCTGACAGTCAGCCAGTTGGATATATCTATAAATATAAGATTTTCTTGACGTTCAACAACAGGCCATTATCACAACATCGGGTACATATGTTCTGCAAATTTGAATTAACATCCGCAACAGCCTTCAGATATCCTGAGTGATGGAAAAAGTGAATGATGTGCGTTTCATCAGCGAACATCATTTCAGATAATAGTTTGTTTCAAAAGGCCAGCAATATAGAAAGTAAATAATTGGGCTCAAATACAGAACCTTCCAAAACACCACGTTTTCAAAGTGCGAAATGATGAAATATGCATGTTTGTAGTTTTATGAACTGTTGCTTGAGAACGATCAACCAAATAGAGTCGAATTCAAGAAACCGCAGATGTAGAAAATCCCGTGGATCTCAATTAATAAACGCTCATGATTAACAGTGACAAAGGCCTTTGAAAAAAACCCCTATCGTATGCAGTGAAAATAAGGTTGAATATAAATAGCAAAAATGTAGTAATATTATGACCCTGGCGAAATCCCGATTGTCTCAGAATTCTCTCTCAAGTAGCTTTGTAACTGGATTTTCGTAGCTTTTTCAAGGATTTTCGACACAAAAAGGCAACACAGTTATCGGTCTCAAATCAATGCAGATAGAGAAGACGCTTTAGGCAAAGGTATAACCGTACCATATTTCCAGTTGCATGGAAATGATGACAACTAGAAAGATTTGTTAATAATGTGTGTGTGTGTGTGTGTGTGTGTGTGTGTGATTTGTGCAAAACAAAATAGCAAACAAAAGAATAGCATTTGCCCCGACAGTGCATCAAAGGCAGTGGGGGTCAGTTTCAGTCTCTGTACAATAGCATATAGATCACGCTCACAAATCGGTTAAAATGAAAACTCCGGCAAAATCTCAACTGTTGTCTGCCTGCCATCTGTTCATTCGCAATCATAATCAGGAATAGAATTTATAAATATATATTAATACTTTTGGCAGCATCAAATGGCAGAGAGTCAGGAATTGACTCCTGTGATCCACAAACAGTTGCAGCTCTGAGTTTCCTCCACATAGTCTCAGCCGGAGAGGAAGCCAAAGAGACAAAGTAATCTCTCCGCTCGCGTCCATGAAGTTCGAAAACTAAACCACTTATCCGCTTGTATTTTGCCCTGTAATATTACCTTTTATTTGGAGATTTATTTCCTTTTTTCTACTTCACTAAAACATTTATGATCGGTGGTCTCTCTATGTTTTTGACATCAACAAACCGAGGTTCAGGAACTAAATGTGGCAGACCATTTAAAGAATCTCGAAAAAGTCACTTAACCTTCATCATCTTCACTGTTTTCTTGAAACCATTGCCTTCTTTGGGTTTATATCCTTTCATGTTCTTAGCTTTTCCTCCAGCTTGAAGTTCATTTCTTTCTGTCGTATCTGTCACAATCATTGTTCTCTGTCTGCGCCTTCGGCGATTGCCAGTGAGCAACATCCAAATCGTACACTGAATTTTCACCAAAATGTACACTTCCCTGTAGATTTGGCTGTTGTAGGAATGCGATTTCCCTGATTTAAAGCAAATCTTTTCATATTTTGCGATTCTTTAGATATAGCTCGTAGAACATTTTAGTGAAGTCTATTCTTCAAAATTAGATCTCTAAAGTGAGTTTTGTATTTTTTTCAAAACATACATGGTTTTTGCATAATATTTTTAGTTAAATCTAGAGAATTAAGAAAGTAGATAAAAAAATTTCTCGAGTAGAGCAAACATTGCATACGACATAAACTCGATATTCATTGACACTTCTGAAATTACGATAATTGAAAAAAATGCATTATTTTTATCTATCCTATAACTTCAGTTTTGAAGTTAGAGATTTCTTTCTTAATGCAATCTGTTGCCAATCCCTCAAACATTTTACAGAACTCATTTTGGACGTATTAGAATTTTTTTGCAATATTCATTTAAATCCTTTGAATTTTGTGAGATTTCGCGTTCAGTGTAACAGATTGTAGAGCTGACATAGCACGGTACCATACAACCGAAAGTAATGTACCAGGTTTGGAAGTGTAACCGATGACGTTCAAATATTTGCCGAAGCAAGTCATTCTTTTGTTTCTTTAAACTTTTGGTAGCGATAAAGGATAATGTATTGATTTTAATGACAAAATGCTATTTTCATTTTCACTTTAGAAAAGTTAAAAAAAACGCAATTTTTCTCGTCATTAGGAATTTCTTAGAAGATTCTTTAGCGATAACTGAAGTATTGTCAGAGACGTTGCAATTTCATATTTCTTATACGTTAAAAATACTAGAAAGTGTCCGCTGTTGGAGTACAACTAGCTTGTGTCCATGAAGAACCTGCGACGGCATTTTATTTCAATATTGCGATCAATGTGAAAGGGTACGTCATATGTAAAGTAAATCGTGTGCATCTTAAATATAATTGTGTAGAACACCACCAGATTCGTCAATTGTGTCGATTATGTTCAATTGTTTTTATAGTGCAGATATTATTATAGCGAAACTATTTCAGTTTCCTTACATTGCAATCGGCGAAATGTTTTTTTTTTCACACTTTTAACACTTTATTGTTAATGCATTATGTAAAGTATTCAAAATATTTACCGTAACGTCTTAAGAGTACGTACCCGAGCGAGAACTCTCGCATGGGTTCCCAATGCCACCCTCTTCCCTATATTTCCTTTTCCATATTAAGAGAGGAAGTTGTTAACGAAATGTGTTTATTTGTTTAAAATTATTAAGGCAACTTCCAATGTAGTTATAGAATTTAAAGTAAAAATAATAAACAATGAAATTGATGTGTGAAACATTTTGCATAAAGGTTTATTAAGTATTACAATGTTCCTGGAACCATTCACTACACTTTTTTTAAAAGCAACATTTGAAATAATGATACAATCTTCCTTGACAGTTAGCTTTTCGTTTTCCTTGACTGTCACAAAAATATTACAATGCTTAATACTCTCGAGAAAGCTACTTAAAATTGTCCGTGCGAAAATACAGGAACGAGCAAGCATTACCCTACTCTTTGGAATATTATTTAATTTTATTACCGAACTTAGAGGTTCACCCATGCAATTTATCCGCCTATAATATCAAGTAATTAGTTTCATTACACATACAGTTGCAGATTCTGTATGTCTCTAAACAGGTGGGGTAGTATCAAGAATTACCGGACCAGCAAAATGTAATAGAATGTCCAAGAAGTTCTCGTCCTATAGGTTACGTTGTGAGGGAAGTTTCTTTGTGGCCTTCGGCTTCAAACTTCCAGATTTAAAGGCCCTGGAACACTATTCTAGGAGTTATTCAACTAAATAAATTTTAGTAAAGCTGCCCAAATGTTGCATGATGCATTTGACATAAATATTTAGATTAATTTTTTCAACAAAACCTTCATATTTTCATACTCAAAGTGCAAAATGTCACGTTTTCGTGAAGTTCTCTTTCTTTAGAGACCTTATTTATAAAGATCGGTTGCGTGTGCGTAAAACTCATCTATACTACTGAAATAATATAGGAGAGGATTTTATATAATAAAAAGAATAGAACATGAGATGAAGGCGCAGTATCTAGACTAACATACTGAACTAAATATATTTCCACATATTTTCAATGATTAATAAATCGATATGTTTAATAATAAATTTAACTTGCTTGCATGTAACATCCAGATCTTTTACCAACGTGTTCAAAAGAGCACTGCCAGTACTAAATGAACTAAGAGAATTGTTTTCCTAGTTTTCTTGCAAGTGCTTCAAATTGTCCAAGATATAAATTAATTTGTTGAAATAACTAATCACTCTAGGAAAAGTCTTATTTCCCATCCCTTTCAATGCAAATATCACGACTGAACACGCCGACTTGAAAATTTCACCTAATTACTGCTGATAAAGAAAATACTGGCACAGGTAAAACAGAATCCAATCCTACCAAAACAGTCTTCACTCTTCACTGTACACAATCTTGCTTTCTTTGCCAATATTGTTTCTTTCTTCTTTTTGACAAATAACATCAAAAGATATAAGAGCGCTCTTCCCATCATAGTTTGATTTAGTTTCTAAGCTCTCTGATAATGCTATTCTCACATTTCTTAAGCCTTCTGCATTATCTTTTGGATTCATACGCAGAGCATCCTCGCAATTTTGTGGAGATGGTTCCTTCCTTGAATTTCAATCGTTCCATAGTACACTGTAGCTCCTTTTTGTGACTTTTCATCATAGTATAAGGACTTGCAACCAATTTCCCTTTTATCAAAGTTAAGCACCCACCTTCAAAGAAATGGAATCGAATAAACAAGATAAAACAATTATTTCTCATAAATTACGTCGGTCTTTAAAATAAACCATACCATAAAAACAAATAATATTGTGTAAGAAATCTAAGTCTTTGCTTTCATCAAATTTCATTTTAATTCATGTTTTCAAAAAAATGTTTTCTCCTCTTGAACTGCCTTGTCCACGAATGAATATTGAATTAAATGAGCAGTGTTTCAAATTTGAGGGGTGAGCAATACAAACATAAAAATATTGAATAGTAATAAAATGAGTATGAGGGTGGTCCCAGAAGTACCCGACCTGACCTAGAGATCGCGGTAGTTTTTCGAAAAATATCACTGTATTAGAAAGTAGACAATCTATGAAGCATATGTTTTAAGTTTGAAGACGCTACGTTGTTTAGTATTTGTTTGGCAACAATCAATAGTGAACGTTGTGAGTGAATTTGTAAAAATGGTGAAAATTGGTCATTGTTATGTGATCCAATACTTTCTTTTAAAAGGTCTCAGCCCAACCAGTATAAAAACTGAACTAGGTACTACTCTGGGTGAGTCTGCGCATTCGTTTACTACAGTAAAATATTGGGTAGCAGAGTTTAAATGAGGCCGTACTAGCTGCCAAGACGAGCATCGCAGTGGTCGACCAAATGAGGTGACTACTCCAGAAATGGTAAAGAAAATCTACAAAGCGGTACCCGGTGATCGTCGACTGAAAGTGCGCGAGCTAGCAGACATAGTAGGTATTTCGAAAAGTGCGGTACATCGCATATTATCTGAAAATTTAGACATGAGAAAGCTGTGTGCAAGATGGGTGCCGCGTTTGCTCACACTCGAGCAAAAACAGTGTCGTGAAGATGTTTCAATTGAGTGTTTAGCGAAGTTTCACCGCAACAGAGCAGAATTTTTTCGCCGTTTCATAACCAGGGATGAAACATGGGTCGACCACTTCACCCCGGAGAGAAAACAACAATCAAAACAATGGACTGAAAAGGGAGAACGCGCAGCAAAGAAGGCGAAGACCGTTCCATCTGCAGGCAAGGTCATGGCGTCGGTTTTTTGAGATGCGCGTGGGATAATTTTCATTGACTATCTTGAAAAAAGAAAAACTATCAACGGCGAGAATTATGCGTACTTATTGCAACGTTTGAGCGAAGAACTCAAGCAAAAACGGCCACACGGCTAAGAAGAAACTGTTGTTTCGTCAGGACAATGCACCAGCTCACAAATCTGTTATTGCAATGGCCAAAATTAATGAATTGCTACCTCATGCACCGTATTCGCCAGATTTAGCCCCCTCTCATTATTTTCTGTTCCCAAACTTGAAAAAATGGCTCAGTGGTTAAAGATTTTCCAACAATGAAGAAGTGTTGTCGGTAGTTAATGGCTATTTGGAAGAGCAAAACAGTTCTTATTATAAAAAGGGTATCGAACTTATTGAACATCGCTGGGAAAAATGTATAGAGCTAAATGAAGATTATGTTGAAAAACAAACATTTTTTTTCCAAAATTTTTGTTCTTTCTTTGTTGGGTCGGGTACTTCTGGGACCACCTCCGTACAGTTTAGTTTATTATTTTTTAGTGAATAGCAGATATGATGTAGCACCGTACCAAGTGCATAAATATTGGAGGGTATATCGCAAAGTTTTCACAAAAAGAAAAGAGTGTCAATACTTACATTCGATAAACGAACAGTTGCACTAGGCACATAAAATGCAATCTTAATCGGTATCAAACAACTATTAATTGTTCTAATTATTGCTGCGAGAGTATTTAGGTTTATTTGCATAATCTTGAATTAATGATTATGCAAATCAACCTTATTAATCTGCGTAAACCACGGTGTACACGGCATACATTTAAGTTGGAAAAATCTAAGCCTTCTAAACGTGACGTCACAAACAAAGATCGCCTCCAGCGCCGAGTAATATAGTTGGTATTGAATAATATCAATAAGCGCTGGACTAGCAAAAATGTAACAGAATGTCCAAAGGTATTTAATCCTCAAGATTACGGTGCTAGAAACCTTTTATTTGAGGCATTTGGCCTCAAAATGTTAAGTTGTACGGCCAAAACGCTTAGTTTAGGAGATATTTATCAATAGGTCTGACAGTGTGTTGCGGGTTGCATTTAACGTGAATATTTTGATGCTCTTTTTAAAGAAATCCGTTATATTTTTTTAAAAATCAAAGTGCAAGTCGTCACTTTTCCGTGAAATCCTCTTTCTTTAGAGATCTCATTTATGTGAGAGTCGCAAAAGTTAATTATACTACTAGAATAATATAGGAGACGATATGTGCCTTCGAAGTGGCGAGTAATTCAAATCAGTGAATTTCAAATTTTTAATATTCCCTTCTTGGCTTTTAAACAGGCAAATTAAAACAATCATTACCATCATTTGCGGCATTGATTAAGCCATTATACCAGTTGTGTGAGGTATCAACACATTTCAAACATGATAATTACAGTACATCTGCAACTACGATACGACGATACTAATGTATTTGAAGTCGTACAATATTGACAGTTTTTTCTCAGCAAATGAGTGTACCATTGTACTCAACTAGTTTATTTTACTGATCATATACCAACAAAGGTCTTGATATTCATTTACAAATAGTTAGCACATATCTAGACACATGAGGGAATATATTCCCTGAGGGATTCCTGCGCACTCTCCTATTATGGTAGACATGCTTCACCACCTACACTACCATGCTAATACCCCATCCCTCGCAGGGTTCTAGGACGTTCTCCCATCTGAGTAGCCACCAGGGGCAGAGCGATTAACGCTGGCGTTCCTACGAGAAACCACTTGCCATGTGCTGAGAAGGTTTGCGTTAAGGACCCAGCCTGTACTAAACATGGGGGCACGCAGCAACCACTATTAAATTTGTTATTAGAGCTAGAGCAATGGCCTTATTCTATTGTCCAAATAATCATCAAATATGCTTAATATTTCTGACATTGAAATAGTGAACAAAGTTCCGCTTTTATCTAATATTATTTTGATTGGCCTAATTACTATAACCTTTTTTAAAATTCTACTTAAAAAAAATCCTTTTTATTTTTTTGGCCATGTTTTCAAAATATCTAAATATATAAAAAGGACTTTAAGCATTGAACCATTTCGTATTATGAATGACATACGATGTGCTTTTAAGTTGAAAGCTTGCCGACTTTATTTTTAACACAATATTTGTATTAAAAATTTAAACTTACGTAATCGTACAACTTCTTACAACGTCGACGCCATTATTTCATAACCGCAGCCAACGCTTCTTTAGGAGTCTCATTCGACCACTGGAAAATAATCGTTGCCATAGTGGCACTGCTGGAGAATATGCGACAACAGAGAGCGTCTTTCATCGTTGGAAACAGGACATTTAAAGTTTAAAAAGTAACAGATCGTACAAACCAAAGTACATCTGTTTATATAATCATTAAGTGGGGATATGATTGGTCTGAATAAAACATATAAACAAAAATTTTCTGAAGAACAATGTACTGACGAAAGTTTGTACAGTATTTCAATGCTACTAAACAAATGTACAATGTTGCTAATGAGGTTAAAACTATTGATTGGGAAAGTCCAGCACCTTCTTTGACAAGATTTTGCCGACATACCAAATTCATTTTCGCCAAAGAAACTGTAGATTAAATAACTTCAGAATTTGGGAAATTAGATTAGGAAGTGAGAGATCTTGAACTATCCTCAGTGTTCATAAAGAACAAGGAAATCACTGTATGCGCTGAATTGATACGTTGCATGATTGATGGTAAAACATGCAATGCTATTTCATTTTCTGCTCAAGAAATGGCATACTATTTATGTGGAGGTGAACCAAGCGAAATTAATGACTTTCACATTGTTAAATACAAAGAATTTAAAGAATGAATGTCTTGCCTTCGGCTTGTCACCTCTGCATTCATTAAAAAAATTGAATGCATTTTGAACGTTTCTTATCGTTCAGAAATTCGAACATGACAAATGAGAGGAAAAGAAAATAAGAGAAAGAGGCGAAAAATAAGAAATAGAAGAACATCAAGAGTAGACACAAATATGGATTTGTTTCACAGGCTGCTTATTAGCTCAGATTCATTCATTTCATGCTTACGCGCCAAACCTACAACTGCACCTAAAACCTGAGCTTTTTCTGTTATTGGAATAAAAATGAGGCAAAAGAGACGGTATAGTCAGAAGGGTCACCATCAGAAGAGTACGCAAATAGTGATTCAAACTAATTTGCAAATATCTGTTGTACATTCCCCTCATTTTACTTTTTGCTTTAATTTTTTAATTTGCGCCTTTTTATTTTCGTATATTTTCATTTTATTTTTCTTGCAGAGTATGTTTTGTAAAATTTAAATATTATGTTCAATGATATTAAACAACTATAACGTTTCAGAAACGTATTCTGTCATGAGATCTAATTCAAGTAATCAAATTTCCTAAATATTTTACAAAATATTTCGTAAAAATTTAAGTTTTAAAAGCAAATTTGTTTATTTGTATATTATTTACACAATACACCTCCAAAACTACGAGAAATTCATTTCAAAGAGAGTTATTAATTTACTCTTCCTAGATTATCAAAATTACGCACTGTGCGACGTTCCGCACTCTTGAGGTATCACATTTCTTCGATTTTGGTACTTTCATATTCATTCACTTTGTTTGACGAACTTGGTAGTTATGATATCTAGATATCATAACTATAGATTATGAGATATAGTATAGATAATCTTATCTCAATGGTATAAAGAAATTTGTTTTGGCAAGCCATGTTAAATTCTTCACTTGATATCTAGAATATACATTATCAACACGTTTTTGAAAATATAATTTTTGCGCGTAATTTGGGATATATTGAGACAGTTTTCCTCAAATACCTAAACAAAGTGTTCTAAAAGACAATTAAGGATGGAGCACAACATACCGGATTATTTGAAACAAGTGTCACATTCCGCAATTTATTTATTGTTCCAGAAGTAAAGATGCGTGTTTTATGGAACTATGTATTGCGGAAGGATCCAGAATGGAATAGATAGAGCTAGAAGCTAATTCTAGGTCTTCTAGAATTTCATTCTTAATGATAGATATTTCTGTCGTAATGAAACGTATTTCTCAAACTAATCAATTCTGCAATACATTTTATGTACATTTTTTAAAATATTGATAGTTTTGAAGCAAATTGTTGAGTTAAATTGTAAAACGTTTGTTAGGTTCCACAATTACTTTTACTAGCGAGCTGTGTCAGGCCTCCCGTTGGTCCAGTGCGCGTCACTAGTTTACAATCCGAAGGCCGGGGATCCGGCCGTTTTTATATATATATATATATATATATATATATATATATATATATATATATATATAATGCAAAATAAGGAAGTATGTGCTGGTGTACCACCACTAGTCTTTTATGTTTTCGTGAGATAATAATTATGTGGAATGGAATCTGTGGATAACTTCAAAGTTATCAACTGCGAGACGTTCAACACTTCATACAGAATGTGCCATTCATGTACAACTGTGCTTTTTGTGCTCATACACATTTATGAAGTATTGTTTAAAAGTTTTTAGTTGAATTTATACTCGACATAACTGCAGTGCGGTTGCCCTTTGGGTCAATGAGCACAATGTGTACTACCAGAACTAGTAGTAAATATTTGCCCCAAAACGACGCTCGTCGTTACATAATAGTCTTCTTACTAAAATTACAGCACGATGTATTTATCCAAACTCAAATACACGCTCTGTATTACAATTGATATTTCTTTATTGGCAATCATTTATTATTCACATATGTGTATGACAATCATTTATTATACCATACCAAAATCCTTAATACAAAATACCATTATTATTTTCTCCAACTTATTTTGTAAGAAGAGAAAGTAATGTAATCGTGTGCCGGAAAACGGCGAAATTTCGTTAGAAAACTCTTATATATTTTTCGGTATCAAAAACTCACAAAACATGGATTTTGGCTACAACAGGTGTTAGAGGAAGTAATTTTCTATTACAGCATTAGGATTTACCCACTTCTTATTACCAGTGCTCGGCAATAACAGTTTTTCTTTCGAATATTCGTCGTTTTCCCCTCATACATCATACCATAAAGAACTGTTTAGAAAAAAGGAATCTATATATTACCTACGAAATGGAATAGTCTGAATTGCTAAGAAGCTTCAAGTCCATCTTTTCCAATTCCTTTCAAAATGATCATGAATGTGATTTCTATGTAGTATGCCATTATGTGCAATGTTTCAGGGAACATGGGTAAACCAAAGGTACACTTACAATCTTATATTTAGAAATAATAAAATTGATTTTTTTAAATTAAAATTGAAAGTAGGTCCTATTGCAAGATGATGAGAAGGATTCATCATCATCATCATCTTTTGTGGAAGAAAAAATGCTATAGAAATATTACTGTGGCCATTGAGCACTGTATATATGAACGTTTACTCAGAAATATTTGTAGGACTTATCATCGGAACTGGATTTCAGATAAAAGAACTCCATTTCATTTCTGTCTCCAATGGTGATTTGATTTGATTTAATGGAAATATTTTTGACAAAGAACAGTAAAGACAGGCGTGTGACGTATGGGAGAAAAGTATTATCCGTGTACTTTTTATTAAGCTCCAAAATGTCTTCCTCACTCTTTAATTACACATAATTGAATGATGAATAAAAATTTCAAAACTAGGCATTCTCGTTCCCGAGTAGTATAAAAATTATTTGCATGGGTAAACGAAGTACATAATTGACTTTACCTTGTCGCTACTGCTTACGCAGTAGTGCGAAAGTATTATACGAGGGTAAAACAGTGAATATTAAAAACTGTTATTTCCTTGGCGCTTGTAAAGAAAATTGAAAAAAATTCCAAACGACGAATTCGGATTTCCCGCTTCTCGTTTCAGGCACTGTCAGTCTGTGAAAGTAGGGTGGGAGGTGCTTAGAGAGTTGTTAGACGAGTTATGTAGTTGCATGAAACTCGGTTTTAATTGTGTAATTTGTATTTATATTTGATTCAAAATAATTATTTTTCGTATCTAATGTTCTAAGATGAAATGAGTCGAGGCGGGATTTCCATGCAAATAAATGTTTTTATTTAAGTTGATACGAACATTCTTTGCGATAAAGAAACCGTAAATAGTACAATATCAGATGTTTCAAATTTATTTCTAAATAACAAATTAATAGTAAATGAAAAGAAAACGGGTTTAATGCAGTTTTCCATTTCAAATAAACAATTCTGTGCTCCATTGAAAATGAACGGTGTACCATTACAGATGTTAAGGAAACAAAATTTTTAAGTTTCTCAATTCAGTCACCCTTAAATGGAACGTCCGTTCAAATGAATTGAACGTAAAATTAAGTTCAGTATGCTACGCGTTCAGAATTCTTTCGAATTCAGCCCGCCTTAATACAGCTCGTTGTGTATATTTCCCGAATGTTCATTCCCGCCTGAGATATGGCATAATATTCTGAGGAAATACATCTTATAGCTCCCAGACTACTAGATTACAAAAACGAATTGTACGAATAATTACCTAATCTCACCCACGAGATTCTTCTAAATCTTTCTTTAATAATCTAGGAATTTTACCATTACCATGTCTGTTTATTTACGAATCAATGGTTTATGTCGAAAATGACTTGCTTAAGGGCGGGAATATATTTTCAGAAAACGCCGATGTCTATTACTATAACACTCGACGTAGAAATCATATTAATCAAGTGACAGTATCAACAGCTCATTACAAAAAATTCACATACAATACATGTACATTATTTTACAACACTTTGCCAGATGACATTAAACGATTAAATTCGATAGAAAAGTTTTAATCCCAAATAAAATTCTTTCTGCTGCATAACTGTTTCGATACAATTAGAGACTATACCGAGCATCACAAGGCAAGTAAAATGAATTTTGAACAGTGATATTTAATGCATTATTTACCACTTGGACTGTATAACTGTAAGCGATCTGTAACAAGTATTGTACCGCAGCCTCCGGGTCAGTGACCCCATCTCGATCAGGTTTTTCGTCCAGTTTCCCTGATCCATTGAGCAACTGCAGAGATGACCCCTTGTTTCGCTTCTGGACATAAATATAACTTCAGTATCTGTGCATGTCTTCTAGAATTCAGTGGTAAATATAGTTATTAAAATTATCGTTCTCCATGATTTCGCTGCAGAAGTATTATTCCTTGACGAAGTACATGCCGGAGAAAAGTCGAAAAGTTATTGCTGATTTATCCTTGAAAATAGATTTTATTACAATGGAGCGTTTTTTTCTCTGTATTTAAAATTCAAGTAGTATATGGCTTAGTGTAGAGATCACAGAATTATGAAAACGTGCAAAAAAATCACTTCTCCCCATAGCATTTCATACACAGTTTTTAACTCTTTTTTACGTGAAATTAATAAATATACAAAGTTTCGTAACTGCCAAACTTTGCAATCATATCATTCTTGGCAAGCTCATTTTAAACATACACACTATTTTCCGTGCATGTGTGCATGTTTTGGTAGTTTTTTTGATAAATCCACGAATGTTGCATGTTTGGACATTTTTCAATTAACAATTAAGGCTCTGTAGGACGCACTAATGAGAACTGAATTCTGTGCACGTTTTATTAAATTCTAGAATTCTTATCCGCTACCCTAACCCTGACAAGTTGAATTCTGAATACAGATATAAATAAGCGCCTTTGGCAAGGATTGATAAGAAAATATCTCTCAAGCATACATCCCAAACGAATCGCCCATTTTTAACAAAGCCGCGTTGGCAACAACGCAATGCAAATACGCCGCGCTAGTGGAGCTGTACTTGCATCTACAGCTGTCACTGCTACCGCCGCAGCCGCTGTGTCATATTATTAACTTTAATTTTTAAACACTAAAATACGCATTGAATTGTCAAATTTGTGTTGATAAATGGTAAACCACAATGATATGATGAAATGTTTTACAGTTATTTCTGTATTAGAGGTTAGTGGGGTTATAAATTTGGTACAAACATGATTTTCATTATCACCTCTTCTTTCTAGGGCTTTTATCTATCCCACAGCCGGTTCCCTTTTATAACCCGATGGAACGTATATTTTACCATACACTACACCCCAACACACATGCGGGCTCCTCTGATCTGGCGTCAGCACAACGCGAGGTCCTCCGCGGCAACAATTGCATGAGAGACAAGGGACAAATAACTATGCCCAAGGCGGGACTTGAACTAGCGACGTCTCCTACGACTAGAACTAGTAGTAGTATGGCGAGTTATATTACACCCTAAGGTGTCTCTCGCATTCCAACCTCCATATCTCTCCATCGGTGAAGTCTTGATTACTCAATCCTATTTTCATCATTGCCTCTTCTACTCCTTCTTCCCATGTCTTCCTCTTCTTCGATGGGTAGCGGGTTGCCATTTCCACAGTATTTTGGGCCAGCTTTCTTCGTTCATTCTTTGCATGTTCCCATAACATTTTAGTCTTTTCACTTCTATGGTGTCAATTATATCAAAACTTACTTCCACTTTACGTCTAATTTCTTCGTTCTTAATTTTATCCATCAAAGTCAGTCCGCAACTTTGGCGCCAGAATTACATTTCCATTGCTGTCAATTTTTGTTTGTTTGTTTTTTGTTACTTCCCTTACCTCAGACTCATAAAGCGCAATGTTATCTGCAACAGGCTTATACAATTTTCTCTTTACACTCTTACTTAATTTATCTTTCCATATCAGTGGATGTAGTTGTCTTATAACCATTGTAGCGTTTGCAATTCTGTTGCTAATATCTTGCGAACTGCCTCCATTTGCATTTATTTCTGTACCCAGGTATGTGAATCTTTCACAGGGTTTTACTTCCGTACCGTCATCAAGTTTCAGACCTTTAACACTTCCTCCTACAACCATATACTTCGTCTTGGTAAGGTTAATTTCTAAACCCCATTCCGAGTACTCTTCCTATAATTTCCGCAGCAGGTACAGAGCATCGTCTTCATCTTCAGCGAACAACACCTGATCATCTGCAAACTGTAGAGAGAATAAAATAGAGTCACCAATTTTAATACCCATATTACTTCATTTCTTCCTGCATCTTCTCAGGGCTTCATTCAAATATATTTTAAACAAAATCGGTTTATGACAGCATTTCTGTCATCAACCTTTATTTATTGAAAATGGTGCTGAAACGTTTCTCCCTACTTTATTTGGCTCGTATAATCACTGTGCATCTATCTTGAACGGCTCGAATCAATTGCGTATTTACATTTTGTTTCTCCATTGCCATCCAGAGCCTACATAATGGAACAATGTCATAGGCCTTACGCAGATCTATAAACACAAGGTGCGTCTCCAAGTTATGGGTGAGACGTTTGTCGGTTACCTGTCTAATACTAAAGACGTTATCAATACAGAAGCGCCCCGGTCGGAAGCCGCTCTGTTCCTCCACATCAATGAGGTCTCTTTCCCGTCAGATTTTTAATATTTTCCCATACACTCTGGCAATGATGCTAAGGACATTTATACCTCTATAGTTCGCACACTGTTTCCTATCACCTTTCTTGAAGATGTTAGAGATATATCCTTTTCTGAAGTCCTTTATGAATTCTTCTCCTATTAAACACCTATTGTACACTCAGGTAAGAATATCTAATAATAAACTTGTGCTATGCTTCAACAATTCAACGTTTACTAATCCGGACCGGGTCCTGTTCCATGTTTACATCTCTGTATCGTTTTTTCAGTCTCTCTTACTATAATATATTCCATATCATGCGGTTTCTCGAGCTCTATGTTATATGTGTTACTAAATACGGGCCTATTTTCTTTCAAAAGTTATTTAAAATATATTTTAAATTGCTCTATACTTATAGGTTGTAGTGCTGAATTTTTCTTTTCATTTTGTCTGAGGTTCTTTATTATTTTCCATGCGTTCTTTGATCTGGCGTTACGTATACTCTGTTCTACATCTTCACATACTCTTTCCTATGCTTCTTTTTTTTTCTTACCTCCTGTTTAACTTCTCTATTAATTTGACGATACCGTTTTCTGTCTTCAATATCGGGGGTGCTTAACCATGTATTATAAGCAATTTTCTTGTCTCTTACTTTCCCTGCTAAAGAATTATTCCACCATGAGTCACCTATTCCTTTGCTACCAGAATATTCTATTTCTCCGAGACTCTCTCTCTTGATGTACGGCATCTACAATTTAATCGTAGAGTGTTTGAGTAGTTGTTTGGATCACCTTTAACAGTTTCTTACTTAATCTTACTTAAGCTTATAGAGGAAAGATATAGATGGATCTTCAGGCAAACACATTTTGTATTATTTTTTTATGGTACTGGATGAGACATGAATTTCCGATTGTTGTGTCTTGTTTACATAGAGAACATACAATTTTGATGTCGGAGTTACACTCGGCTCCTCTATAGACTCGAACATCTTCCATCATCGTCAGTTGGTTAGAAATCCTATCTTTCTCCATTTCGGTAGCATTATCATTTGGAACATATACACCTATAACTACTATCTAAATATATTTAAATTTAAAATCAATTTTTAAAATATTTTCACTCCCACATGACCAACTCTTAATGTTACGCTTATATTTATTCACCACAGCAATGGAAATCCTTTCTTAGTTAAATTTTTTTGACACCACTTATATGTAATGTAGTCTTTATTTCTTCTTCTGTCCTTTTTCTTTGTTTTGACAACACAGCAATTTTATTCCCATCTTTTATTCTTCAAAACTTATTATTTTCTATTGAGACCCTGTACATTCCATGTGCCTATACTCATATACCTTTTCGTTTGCCAAGCGTTTCCTGGAAACCTTGCTTCATTACTGGGATATTTAGCGTTTGTATATTTTTTACAGATGTAGAGGGGCCGACTTTACCCCCTAACCCCTAACCTGGAGGACCAGAGATTTATTTTCGAGGTTACTTTCCCCTAGACAAGCCGGCTTCCCTCTCG